>DF239814.1:19676-160612 GCA_000507305.1 Breviolum minutum Mf 1.05b.01
GATGACTATGATGACGATGATGATGACGATGATGATGACGATGATGAGGAGGAGGAGGAGGAGGACGAGGAGGAGGAGGAGGAGGAGGAGGATGAGGAGGAGGAGGAGGGAGAATGAGAATGCGAATGAGAATGAGAATCAGAATCAGAATCAGGAGGAGAATGAGGAGGATCATGATGGTGCTGGTGCTGGTGGTGTTCTGAAGGTCTGGACTTGTAGCTGTACGGTCCATCGGTCCATAGCCATGCTTTCTGAGGTGCGACGACGTCCGCTGTTGGTGATCTCAGTGATTGGCGTTCAAAGCAGTGGCAAAAGTACGTTGATGAACTACCTCTTCGGCTGCTCCTTCGCTACCCACGTGGGTCGATGCACCAAGGACAGCTTTTGAAACAAAGTTGAGTCTAGGGAGCAGATGAATCGGATGTGGTGCTTCAATTGCAACTGTGTAGGTTCTGTAGCTACAGTGAAAGCAAAGCTGGGTTCACAATCTCTCGAGGTTGGCAAAAAAGTCTTTCATATCATGTTCCACTATGGTTTCGCTATGATTTCGGCCTTGCAGGGTCTCTACATCTCTTTGCTGGAAACTCGCCATGCCTTGTTGGTGATCTTGGATACAGAGGGTCTTTTATCTGTGGAAGCTCGGGATGATGTTTTTGATAAGCAGGTGGCTCTCATGACCATGGCATGCTCAGATCTGGTGATTGTGAACAATCGAGGAGAACTGGGCAGGAAACTTGGCCGCATTGGCGACACTGACTCTTCGGACAGAATTGTCCTCAAAGAGGTGTCTGTTATTGTTGCGAGTTTCGGATGTATTTCCATGTCTTTCCATCTTGTTGACGTCGGTCCAAGGCATGTGGGCGATTTGTTCCAAGTTTGCCTCTTCGCTTTGTATCATTTGAAGTTGGCTCGGATCAGCCCAGCAATCGGTTTCGTCTTACAGTGCTTAAGCATGGTGAATCAACAACAGCAGTACGAATGGGTTGCTACTGTAAAGCGATCTCTTGAAGATTCTGTTCAAGAATTGCAACAGAAGGAGACCAAACACAGCTTCAAGTTGCAGGACCGACACACCGACAGACAAACCTTTTGAATTTTTGCTTCAAAACATTTTTAATGGGGTTTTCTGGAAGACCTTCGATCACATTCATAGTTGCATGCCTATCCCAACACATTTTGGTTTCTTGTCTCCTTTTGCAAAACTGGAACTGGAAGCACAGCATCATATTGCATATAATTAATCATGTAATTCCACACTTAGTAGCCTTAGGACTTGGTATTCTTGGACTCGGAGAGCATTTTCGTGATGCCGTCGGCCTTCAACGACGATGTCCAGTTTGGTCTCCAAGTGTCTCGACCGACGAATCTCTATGCGCTCAAGGCTCTGCAGCTTCGGGAGAAAGTCTTCCAGTGGATTGCCAGGCACAGTTTTTGAGTCATGATATTTGATGATACTTGATGATATTCCTCGTACATTGATATCCATTGATGCCAAGATATCTAAGTGGTTTAATGAAATCCATGATTTCAGATATGCATTGTGCATCATTGTGCATCGATGCATCAACGCAGGGCCAAAGCATCTCAGAAGTATCGCTTCGATGGAGATGCTGATGCTACGCCGAGCTCTTCAGGTTCTGTCTTTGCATCTTTATCTCAGTGGTATGACCATGCGAGAACGGTCTGGCAAACGCTCTCGATGTGTGGTACAGATTTGCTTCAATTCCGCACTATGAGGTGCCAGCAATGCATTTTTTTGGAAGACTATTAGAAATGTTAGCAGATAGATATCACTTCTACCTCTACTTGTGCAAAATCAAAGGGCAGTTTCTTCTTTTTTGGTACAGACAACAGCACTGACATGTTTTTCTGTGTTTTCTGCCGTTTTCTGCTCCAGGCAAGTGCTAATGGCTCAACAGTTGCAGGAATTCTGTGATGCCCTGGTGCAGAAACATGTCGACGGCAAGATGAATCAAGAGAGTGAACATTTGATTCAGCGCTACACCAAGGCCTGGAGTCGAGACAAAACTGTCTCAGTGTTATGTTGATTACAGATATCAGGGATATCATGACATCAGATATGAATGGAGATGAGAAGTAAAACATGATAAGAACGCTGCCAGGAGCTGCGGTTGGCCACGGGTAGCAGTGAGGTTCATGGCAGCGACAATGCCTTCCGTGGCCAGTTGGATGCCCTACGCGATGCCGTGCTGCAAGAGATGCAACACGACTTCGACGAATTCGTCCGATCTCATGATTCCAAATTCACAGCAACTTGACAAAAGAAACCCGGAACGGCCCGGAACCTGCTTTTCTTTTTGTTCTCTTCCACATGTTTTTCCACTTTTTGCATGGCTCGTTGACTTCATGTGCTTTGAAAAGGTTTGTAGATGCTAAAGTCTGAACATTTGTCTCAACGGTTTGGTCCATGAGGATGAGCAAGTCAAGAGCGACAAACGCTTTTCTCTGATGGGTCCAATGAGACGTAAATATGCTTCAGTGGACAGTCTGTGGCGATCTGCTGTGCATTTGGTCTTAGAGCAGAACCTCAGATTGTGATATTGCAGACAGATGCAAACCGCAAACCTGTTGTTAAGAAGTAAACTTGGTAGAGAGATCTCTTGCATTTCATTGGTCTGAAGACTATCACTCATCAATCTGAGTTTGCCCATGTTCAGAAGCTCTTTGAATTGAAGAACTAGAATTGACTAAAGACGTATACTATACATGTATTATGTAAATCGACAAAACAGGTGCCAAGTTGAATGTCAAAAAGGTTGTTGACATTTCTTCTTGACGATGTGACGAGACGCAAGGAACTCAATGGACCACCTCTTCGAGGAGATTTCCGCACGTGTCAATGACCTTCTCCTTGACCAAGGTCTCTCGGTGACAATGGTGGCGATGGTCCACTTCCTACAATTTTCCACATTGTTTGCCAACTTCATGGGTTTCATCATAATGCTATCGATTTTGTCGTGATGTTAATGTTATCATCTTTGTTTCATCTTTGTTTCATCTTTGTTTCATCTTTGTTTCATCTTTGCTTATTTGGTTTATTTCCACAAGATTGCAGCAGTGGAAAAGGAAATAGTCTCCATGTATGGACTTTTCATGCATTTCCCATAAGGTTCTCACATCAATGTCCAGAACGTGGAGCGTGTCTTCGAGGAGAAGTGGAGTCAAGTGATGGCCGAAGCATTGCGAAAGCAGCGGCCAAGTCTTGAACGTGTCATCCAAGAAGTTGTATCACACTTCAACGCGGCTCTTCTGAATCTCAAGTCGCAATTTCGCAAGGCTTGGAGCTTGGGGCAACGAAACGAAGTGAAATGAACATGAATGTTTAATTGTTTATCATGTTATAGATGTGATAGATGTTGATCATGTTTTGGATTTGGAAGCAGGATGAAAGTGAAGCATATCGCCCCTTCGGGTGTGACCACAGGCACATATCTTCCATGGTGTGAAGACATTGACAAGTGACCTCCGAGAGATGTCAGAGGTGTCTTCATCTTTTCTGTTGGCCAAGAAGGGTATTGGTGCAGCCTTGGTACCTTTAATGCCTTCTCAAGGAAGCCAAGGAAGTGCAACCACACAAGTCGATAATCTTTGGATTAAACTGGTGGACACCATGAGATTGGAGGTGTGGTGCTGCTTACCCGCATTCCGCATGCCACATGAGATATAGTTCAACAAAAATATGATCAAAAAAAACACGAGAATAGCTTGAATGTGGATTTGTATGTCTCGTATCCTCGTTGCAATTTCGAGGCCGCACATGCCATGTTGTTGAAGTCGTTAACAAAAATCCGGTGCCAGGTCGATCAGCAAGGTCAAATGTCTGATGCTGCTGCTTTGAAGATCCTGAATCGCTTGAACACGGAGATGGAGGCCACACAGACAACGAAACACAGAAGTGCACAGAAGTGGCTAAACAAAGCAATGAAAGGCAGTTAAAATTAATGTGTAGATGTGTTTTTCCGTCTATGTAAAAAAGTAGATGAATATTATACATACAGTATAGTTGAATTTTCAGGCCGCCGATCAGTTGCGACAGCTTCTGCATCGCTTGGGTTCTCCCTTCGTCCAGAAGTTGGTCTATGAAATGGCCAAAGCCACCATCCACTACCGATTCCAGGCTCGAAGAAAACGAAAAAAATATGTCAAGAAAACTGGTAGCTGGTTGAAATTAGAGTTTTGTTATTGGGGGGGTGATGTTCTCTCCAACTTGATACATTCTGCATATTTGCACATTTTCTGATCTCGATCTTCCTCAGATTGAGCAGCAGAACTTCCAGAGCCGCGTGAATGAGATCATGAGCAAAAAGAAGCAAAAACTTTGGGAGATCCAGGCCCGAGTGGACAGCGGCAAGCGTGAAGTGCACTGTGCTAAAGTTTGGGCCAAGATCCTAGACAATTCATTTGCAATGTTTTCGTTTCTTTTGTCAAAGGCTATTATGCAAGGGAAAAAAAGTGTCGATCGTGATTTTTTGTGACGTGACTTTTTCTGCATGCTCAGGAAATCGTTCTGCATGTTTTGCATGGCAGTTTGATCCAAGGACCTTCGTGGACACCCTTGACCAACACTTCCGCAACGCAGTGGGCCGCATGGCTCAGGAGGCCAATACTGGAGGTTAACAAATGTAACAACGAAAAAAAGGACATGGACATGATACATACATATAAATACTGTGTAAATGCAGTGTAAGTTTACTCTGAGGATTTTGACTTTGACACTTTGACCTCTTGAGATCATCTTCAATGAACCAGATTGCCACTATAGTCACTATGTGTTTGGCTTGGCTAATGTAATCTGCACCTACTTGGCTGCTCATCTGGTTTGCAACCATCTGCGCTTCACTGCTTCGATAGTGGCCAGGTGGTGTCGCACATGTCGAAGATTTTGACGAACCCTGGGAGTGCTTGTGAACAAGCCATTGAGCGCTCCTTTACTCGTCGCAATTGGCGGCATGTGGTGATGTATGCCATCGATCCGACTCAGTGCTTCATTTGAATTTCATTTTGATGTGATCTTAATTTGAATGTTTAATGTTTGTGAAGCCTTGTGCAGATCGAAAGTCTTTGAAAGGTACCTCTTCATGGAATTTCACAAGGAGTGGGAGTCCTTCAAACAGGGTCTGGTGGATAAGTACTGTCAAGAGTTGAAGAACAACTTTGGCAGCTGCCTCCGTGTGGCGGAAGAACGCATGCAAGACCTGCTGCAAGATCATACCTTGGAAAGTACCGTGATCAAATTTATTCTGTCTCTGTTTTCTTATTTTCTTCTTGTCATTCTCTGTGTTGTTGAATTGACTCTTTCGGTTTTTGTTGATCTTTTCTTGTTGCAGTTCTCTCCTGGCATCTCTTTGCATCGTCTTACCATGGTTTGGTCCGAGACACGGAGCCTGTAGATAGACTCTATCGGATGTACCGGCATCAGGTGTCGCTGACCTCACTATGAACAAGTTATCACAGGTGTTGAAGGAAGCTTGTTCCCAGTTGGCAGACGACTCACTGTCATCTGTGCTCTGTTCTTGTTTGCCATCTTTTCAAAGCGATGCTGATTGGACTTTGAATCTTGGCAGAAAGCGGCGAAAAATGGGCAACATGGCATGTAAGCTGACTGATTGGAAGAATGGCATTATGATTATAAAGCCATAGAAAAGCACTAGAAAAACACATAGAAAAGCATATATTATAGAAACACATAGCGCACCAATAGAAAAACGAAAACACATTTCTTCAGGAACAACTTCACTCAATTCGTGCGCTTCTGCTCCGTGGAGCTCCAACGCTATCGTTCCAACATGCGTCAGACGGAGCTCACCGTGGAGCGACGGATGGAAGGAGAGCTCACGCGGCAGAAATCCGACTTCTGGAAGTGCATCTCGGGGTGTCCCGCCAGGCGAGGGCATAGATGAAAAAGAAGTTGAACAAAATTTTATTGGAAAGTTTATGAAATAATAAAAAATAATCGGATATGATATGACCATATATGACCCCCTTTTGTTGTGATTCATTTTGATTTCCGCCAGATGTTCCAAGCGCGGCCTCGCTTGGCAGGTGCCCTGGTTGTGGAACCAAATGCAATCTCGAGTCCGAAAACCACTGGCCCGATCGGCCTCACGAGTGCCGTAGGTCCCTTGGCTACGTAAGGTTTTAACCATCCAACACCAAGTTGAAAGGACAGAGTGTTAAAACGTTTAAGTTGTTGTAAGTTGTTTGTAGTATTGGTTTCGTGTTGTTGTCATTTTGGACATCTGTTTTTTTGGTGGCTTTTGTTGTTTTCGTGAAAGGCACGTGTATCCGGCCTTCAACGGTTGGCAGAAGCAAGAAGGTCGAAAGCCGTTTCTGCTGCACTGCAGAGCCTCGGCTCAGTGGCGGATTGCACGAACGCGGCCACCGATCGAAGCCGGTGGACCTGAACGTTACTGGGATAACTTCCAGGCGAAACGTTGAACTCATTCTGGATCCCATTTTGAACATGTTTGGGAGATATTTGAGGGATATGTTTACATATTGATGATTGCGATTGTAGACGGGTGAACAATGAAATCTGAAATATGATCATATGATGCCACTCGACTTTGTAGCTGTGCTAAGCTGTTTGTATCAGTTTGCTTCACGGCTTGAGCCTACAATTCGACATTTCTTCTCACAGTTTACTTGGAAACTGGGCCGGCGTCAATGTCGGATTTTCCACAAGAATCTTCACAGGCAATGTTGGAAGATGAGCATCCTGATTGGCTGGATCCAATCTCACACTGCCCGTTAGCAACCATGGAACCCTTGGAAGACTATGAAGAGGACTGTGAAAACGCACCAGAAGAGATCCAGAAAGAGATTGATGAAAACCGCCGTGCTTGGGCGAACTGCAAGGACAGTTGACTGGTCTGAGTTGTGCTATAGCTGCTAATGTGTAGTTGAATTTGGAATTTCACCTGATTTACCAATCTTTTCAGAGTAAGATTCATTCGGATTGGTTTGGTGCAGGGAGTAAGTTTGTGTAGGCATCGACCTGCCTTTAGATGCAAAAGTCGCTTCAAATGATCCTCTTTGGCAAGGCTGAGATTGTTCACGGGACTGGGTCGAGATCACAAACAAGTGCTGGCCCAGTGTGTTTTCCCTGAACAATGTTTACGCACTTAATGGATCGACACCGTTGTCCAAAATCACTGTTACAAATGGCAAATGCGAGCCAATCGCAAGTGACAGGATGCTTTGTTGGAGCATTTCACCTCCATGGCAGACGATCCTGATATCCCGTGGCTGGAAAAGTACAAGAGAGAAGGAGAGGTCAAAATAGCTCGTGTGAGCAGTGAAGATGTCAGATTTGTCAGATTCTGAGCATCCGCCCTCACATGGATCATCCATGATTCGGATCATTCGGATCATCCTCAATTCACAGTTGAGTAGGGGACTCTTTATGACACGAGATGAGTGCAACTTCAACATTTTGTGTGGCAAGAACTCTTTCGTTTACTGATTTTTGTGTGTTTGAAGGCTGAAGTCCAATATGTTTCCAATATTTTTGTTCATTAATATTTCCATTTTTTTACTTGTGGTTTTTGATGTTTGTTGATTCTTGTTTGAGGAGGGGCTTTGAAGAGGGAAGATTTTGTGTCCATTCGCGATGAGCTGTTTGCTGTAACTCCCTTGGAGTCTTTGGATGCCATGGATAGCATGATGCCAGAGATGCCCGATGGATTAGATGATACCTTGGATGAGTCCGTTTATTGAATCAATGAATCTGAATCCACTGAATCCACCTGATCTACGGCGTTCAAGTGCTGAAAAGCGCTTTATGCCGCTTGCGCTCACATTGCAACGCAATGTTTGGCTGTACAGTAGGGGCTGAGCAAAGCTTAGCAGCTATACATAGTACAAAGACGCGTCCCATCAATGAAGTGTTGATTCAGCATCCACATGCGAGTTGCATGTTCGTTGTGTTGTTTTGGAGAGTTCTTTACTGCAGCCCACTGGAAGTCTCACTGGGCTTGCAGAATTGAAGGGACTTACAGTAGATCTTTGAATCTTAATGGTTTTGCCCGTTATCCCCGTCCACAAAGCACCTTTCGTCTTATTAGAAGGGTTTTTTTCTTCAGCTTATACTTTGGTCGTAGAGATCACGAAGGTACTTTAAGGAATGCTTTGGATACCCGGCAAATTTCAGATACACAAAGCATATTGATTCCAAACGAGGCCAGCAGAACAGGCCGGCTCAATGCCAACCAAAAAGAACTCTTGCCAGCCGGACTGCACGTCTCTGATTTCTCTGGAACAGGGAAGACTCAGAGTTCTCAGTAGACAAGTTCGAAGATATAAACATAATTATCGTTAAAAGAAATGATATCATTTTGAAATACACTGTGCGGCAATGTATCCTTTGATCATCCTTTGATTATCCTTTGATCATCCACTCCAAAACATACAACCTCCACATTGTCGACATCCCAGGAGATTCACAAACGCCTGGAGGTCATGGGGACCTTGAGAGCAACCCTATCAGGAGAGGTGCTGGAGGCTGGAGCCAAAGATTGAAAAAGACCATGGTGAAACACAGAAATGGATTTTTACTTCAAATTGCTTCATCAAAAGCATGGATTCTTTGCAGAACTCCAACATGTTCTGATGTTGCCGCAGGCAGCTGGGCGTTTGATCGATTGCACAAGCGGCGAGGCCAAAATCTGTTACTCTTCATACTGCATAGTTTTGGGGAAACTTCATACTTTGCAGTATATTTTTTTCTAG
The DNA here is from genome assembly GCA_000507305.1 of Breviolum minutum Mf 1.05b.01. NCBI lineage: Eukaryota > Dinophyceae > Suessiales > Symbiodiniaceae > Breviolum > Breviolum minutum. The sequence continues at coordinate 28,428 of DF239814.1, forward strand.
ATCTTGTCGATTTTTTAATGCACCAAACTCTGGAAACTGCTGTCACTTCCAGGCGATGCGAGCTGGAATAATGGAGTTTGGAGGCGTTCACGAAGAAGAGGAAGAGGCGGATTTCGTTGCCACATTCGGCACTCATTCGGCACTCATTCGGCACTCATTCTGCGATGGCAATACGCAGGTTCAATTCAGTGTTTCGTTGCTCAGGAATGTGTCGCTCCAGTGATCTCCTGCCAGAAAGACTTGGAAGTCTGGCAAAATCTATGGTCAGCCTCGCCACAGTTTGTTTTGAAACCAATCTTAAAAGTATCCATGAGCACTTCGATGATATTTGATGAAATGAAGATCATTGCGTTTCAAAACCTGATCTTGAGGGATATTGTGCAGCAAGGGATATTGTGCAGCAAAAGGTTTTAGATCGCACTTGTAAGAAAGTCAGTATATGAATGGATGTCTACGCTATATCGTGCTGGAAGTGCTAGTGCCGATTTGGTTTGCTCAGCTTCCATTCCCATTTCCCAAACCCAAACTTGGCGAAATAGGCCGCACTTGTGCTTTCCTGTGAGAAAGGGCAGCACTGCACGACTCTAAGTTTGACGTGCCAGAAGTCGCTTATGAAGTCCTAACGACTTCCTTGGAACATCCGAACATTTGAAACATTTGTGACTTTCAGATGATTCGATGCTTCAGATGCTTCTGGGTTAGGAGAAGCGACGTCTTTTTTTGGGCTTGAGTCCGTGGGCCTCCACACTACCAGAAGCTAAGGAGACACGACATGGCTTCATGATAGGCATTGCACAAATTTTGCATTTCTACGTTCGGTTTGATGGGTGTATGGTTTACAACACTTGCAGTACATCTCCAGAATTCCACATTTTCTGGGAATTTAGAACCGTCAAGCTCCTTACATCAAATTTGATTCAGGTTTTTACTGATCTAAGCGAATCTGTTTGAAGATGTCCATGACACGCATGACAGGACTTGGTTGGTTCCGACTTTCAGTTGGAGCACGTGGATCAGGTTGGGATGTTGAGGTTGAAAGCAAACATTTCCGTCAGAAATCCCTGGTTGATAGGACCATCAACATAACTACATGTCTATGAATATGTGAAAAAAATAGATAAATGTACACTGTATTCATAAATGATTAGAAGAAGTAAACATGGATTCAGTCATCTTTTGGATGCAATTAGTGCACCTCGCTTGAAATGTTTCCGTGTTTCAGGCAGCAGAGGCAGCACGTTTGGCCGCTTTGGCGGAACTGAACTTGGAAGAAATCGATCAGGACGAAGTCTTCGCAGTATCACGCGTTCGAGCTGTCACCTTGAAATTGCTTCCGGCAAAAAATGCCACCACCAAAAGTGGCAAAACGTCGCGAAACTGAAACGCCGTTGTTTTTTTTTGTAACGATGATGTCTCTCGGCTCCAGGACGAACTTCCGGAACCTGAGCCACACGAGTGCCGAGCTACAAGTCAACTCGTGTGTTGGGTCCACGTGTTCGAAAACTCACTCAAAAACATGTTTTTTTGGGCACTCCAAGCATTGAAGATCTATAAATCTATAAAGATCTTATCTTTTTTTTCACAAAACTTGTGTCCATTTTGATGCCTTCCTTTGGTGTCAAACAGGTATTGTCCTCCACTGAATTGCTTGGAGCTGACTTGTCGTTTTGGTTCGATCCTCAGCCGTTGATTGAAAGAGAGCTGCCCACAGCCTCCGTAGACTCAGGACATGCCCTCGGAGACAAGGCGCATTGCGCATCCAGTTAGTCTATTGCATATCCGGATATTCGTTGCTAAAAGACGCTGAGGCAAAGACGAAATGGCGACATCAGCAATCTTATCTCAATTAAGATATATTAAACATTTGAAGCCAGATATTATCACAATAATCGTTCCGTTCTCTTTTACGGAACCCGGGAAAGTGGCTTCTAAGGGTCGCTGATCGTGTGCATCAGGCAGGTGCTGGTAGCCTCGAGGACTTCGGAGCTTCCGTCAAAGAATTGAGGCTTTGCATAGACTCCGTGCTGCCTCTCTATGCTCGGGCAGCCCAAAAAAACGTGGACTTAGCTTTGATATGCTTTGGCTGGTTTTTTTTATCGTGTTTTAATCGTTTTTCAATCGTTTGGTCTTAGTCTCAAGTCTTTGATATGTTCGATGCTTTACTCTGTCACATCCCACAAGAGTTAGTGCCAAGAAGCGGATGAGTGCAATGTGGCAATGTGCACAACTGGTGCAGATGAAATGACTGGTCTGTGATGATTCGTGCAGGCTTTTGTCTTTCCCACAATTCAGAAATCTTGATATCCGAGGTCCAGAATGAACAGAAGCTTGCCGAGCTCCAATCAGAAGGCGCTGAATTGTGTGCCTTCACCAGTTTTTGGCCACTCTAGACTCCTTCATGGCTGCAGAAAGAGTGCAATTATAGAGACTATTGTACCACCTATGCACCTTCACACATCTTCACAGACATGGTCTTGCTGCCAGATTATAAAGCCCAGAAGCAAGCTGCAGCTGATGCACGTTTCAAGGCCCTCTCTCTGGCAACCCTTGTCATCCTGGTTTTGAATCCAGTTCTCTTTCCATTTTTGAGCACCTTTTAAGGCAGGGCAGCAAGATTCCGATGATGTCCGGCAGCCCATGGAGATCTCACATGATGGCCTTGGACCATTTGACCAACCAAGGAGTCAGCGTCAGAAGAGTCAGAGAAAGAGCCTATTGTATTGCTACAGGAGGAGCAACAGCAGAAATGCAATGAAGAATTGATGATTCTGAGTATTCTGATTCCATAAAGTCCACAATTTTCCAGTCGCTGCTCGTTTCATTTTACTTTCATGAGCCACCAGTGCGCGCAGCCTGCAAGCTTTTAGGAGCAGCAGCAGTCCTCTGTTTACTTCGTCCTGTACCATTGGCAGACTTGAACCTGAAGTTGCCTGCAAGGAACTTGATGACAACATGGTAGGAAAGTATAGTAAAGTCATACGTCATGAAAGTCTTTAAAAATACTGCAAAAATCATGAGATTTGTTTCTTAGCTTCTTGAATGCCAGGCATGCAGATGCAGATGCGGCCTTTCAAGATGGATCCTACACCTTCGACGAAACTCCCATGCAGCAGGCGGAAATTTGGATCCACAACATGCATCAATGCATCAATGCATCAACATCTCAGCATCACAGGCAGAGCTCCTGCAGTACTACGAACAGTTGGGGATCCTGGAGGGTCGGTTTAGATGGGACGTGAGATATGACGAGAAATTAGATTAGATTAAATGTGAGTCCTAGGAGTACAAGGCAAGGTATGTTTTAACACGTTCTAAACTTAAGATGTTTTGCAAGAATCTCCTGTATAAGATGATCTATATTGGCCCTGCAAGCATTTCTTGAACCCATTGTATTCAATCTGTTTCCTGTAGCTTCGGCCTTTGGCAAGGCTCTGCAAGGACGAGCCACTTTTGCGGTGCATCATTGCATGAGATCTCAGGGGGTTGTTTCAAGCGACAGAGAGCATGGGAGCGCAGTTTTCCAACCAAGGCACCTTTGGCACAAAGTGATCCACAGCTGCAAGATGGTCTCAAGGCCAGAATGCAGAAATGCAGACATGACTCCCAAAAAACTTGTACCAAAGATTTGTGTCATGATGTCATGTTCTTTTTTGGAAGTTTTTGAAAACAAAAGCCCTCCATTGTCCCATTGTCCAGCCAAAAAAGTGACAGGCCTTACGAGAGAAGCTGCCTGCCTCAGTGTCTCTCATTGACGACTTTTGCGCGCAACCTGCGCAGGCGAGTGAGATCACCGTTTTCGGTTTCGGTTTCGAGATCACCAAAAAAAGCAAAACGAAGTGTTTGAGTGGTTTGTATTGTGTTTGTGAAATTTGTTACACCATGTCATCGTTGCATTGATTTTTACAGATTGGCTCCCAAGCCAGCCAGGAAGAAGAGTCCTGTGATGAGGGCGAACCACCACCTGTCGATTACCGAGCCAAAAAGCAAAGTGGTGACCACCTGATTTGAGTCATTTTCTGTGGAAAGCTACGTGCCAAGGTGCGACGAGATGGCATTGGTCGACTCTTAGATCTCAGGCCCGACATGTCGAGACATGCCGAGACATGCCGATGTCCTGTGATCCGTACGTTCTAACAAGCGTTGTGTTCGTTTTCCACGCCTACGTTTCTCAGGTTAACGTCCTTGGGCTTGGCTACACAACGCATCCAGTTCTTGAAGGCAACAAAAACCTAAAGACGGAGGAAGGTCAAAGTGAAGGTCAAAGACCACAACCATTCCTACACGAGTCACGAGTCAATCATCTTGCCATCTTGTGGCTTGTGACATTTTGTGACCAAACATTCCCGTGAAACGACTCCCCCAGGCAGAACAAGGACATCACAACTTGGCCACAGCAGAACTTGGAAGGCAGGGCTTGGATTGGAGGGAGCATGCTATCCAGGAAATTAATGGAAATTATGGAGTAATAACAGTATTGAGTCATTGAGTATTGTTTGACAAGTGTGTATGATATGAATCATATGAATGATGCATGGATTGTTGTAGATTTTATAGATTCTATCCATGTATCATGTTGAAACCAAACTGACCAAGAACTTAAACAACACAATCAACTCACAATGAACTAACCATAAAGATATAACCACAAGCTCACTTTTTCAGTTTGACTGTGTAGCTCGAAGACTGAGGGATTCTGTGTTGGACTTCGGCGCCCAGGAGGAGTGGAGTCAGTGGAGTGACGGAAAAGGGGGGAATCTTGGGAACCTTGCGATGCCTTTGATCCAATTGATTCATTGTCATGAATTTTTTGATTGATCATATATTAATATTAATGTCAAATCGAACGGCTTAGCTCAGCTTCCTAGCGCCATTCTTTTCTTTCGTCCTTTCTTCATCTGTAAAGTGTACTAAGTGAACTCTACCTAATTCTCATTCCTACTCTGCACTTGACGTTGATTTCTGTGCCAAGCTCCCTGCCTTTTTCTGAACTCGAGGTGAGAGTTACCAGAATTCTTCGCAAATCTGGCTTCAAGTTGTGACAATGGATCTAATGCCCCTGTCTTGAGTCCAATCTATACAGAATCACTTTGAGTATCAAATCATCACAATTACAATAAGGACATGGGCGAACAATTAGGAATCGGGATATAGGTGCACTTCTGTTGTTCTGTACGAAGGAGATGATGCCGATTTTGGGTTCCTTGATGGACTTTGCTCTGTCCACACCCGATTACTGTCGTCGATTACTGCTTCCAAGCCAGGTGGCTAGGGATGAAAAAAAGGTGATTTGTCGATGATGTGGAATTACATGGACTTGACTTCGGAGTTGGTGAATTTTATTGCAAAGATTTGCAAAGCTTCATGAATTTTCTTTTGGGCCCTTGGTGTATGGTCAGGATTGCTGGGGACCGTCACAAAATGAAAGCTTGCAACCCTTAGCAGATCGGATGCGGTCAATGTTGCTCACAGCGCAAGGAGCCTAGTCCAAACCCGCACTAAGCAGTCTGTTGATTCATCTCATATCATCATGAATCATCATGTCATATCATTCTAATTCATTTTAGACATATTTATGAAGTATGAAATGATGAAGCATTCATTTGACTTATGCGCATTTATAGTGATTTCTGATCATGTATGTGCATTTGATTTGAGCGAGTGCAATCAAGGTACCGTGCGAAGAAGTCCACAAACAAGAGGAAGAAGAATAAGGACACACATAAGTCCATACGATGCCGTCAATGCCGTCTGCCCTCATGCCTGGTTTTTCTATTGTTTTGCTCCAAAACGTCAAGGACTTGAACAAGATGCAGTTTTGCGAAGGCCTCCGGAGGCCAGAAAACAGAGCTGATTTCACATCTCAAAAGCATTTGTATAGACACATTTTGACAACATACCGGATGTTTCGAAAATTATTTATTTGTTGAGTGTTGAAAACCCAGGCTTGGCTACCGTCACACGGACGACTATGTCTGGCCCTTCAATTGTCTCGAGTTCTCTTGAGTTCACAAGTATCCGTTTAAGCGTTGCGGCTGATTTTTTGGGATTCGAAAGGCGGAGCTCATTTTCGCCTTCCTGGACGCGAGGGAACAAGGGAAAAGGTTTAATATATCTCAATGGCAAGTCCAAAAAACACATAAAATCACATGATACGGTCAAGCGAATGCTTTCGTACGCAGGACCAGTCTGGAAACGGCTCCATCTCACCATCTGAACTCCAAGCTGGGAGCTGAAGCAGACAGAACATCTTCTTGACTTCTTGATGCTTGTTAGATTTGATTGCAATTCAACTCGTTTAAAGGCTTAACTGTTTAAGTGTTCTGAAATGCCGTGATTTTATTCCCTTTGTCCCTCCGGAACTCTATTTTGGGGATCGATTTGCCCTGTGATCTCAGATGCTGGAGCTGGTGGATGGTGCAGGATCGCTCGAGGACTCCGTCAATTTCTTTCACTGACGGGTATGCTGGATCGGTCAGCCTTCATAATTTCGAATCTCCATACTTTTTGTAGAGTTTAAGGGTTTAAGGTGGTGCACTGGACACTGACAGGTTTACTTCATACGTTTTGTATTATTTTGGTGTTTTTGTTCATCTTTCCTACGTTTCTACGTGTAAAAACAGGGTAGTTTCCACATTTTCGGGTGGCACCTACCAGAGATGTGGTGCATCGAGGATTTGGATCGGCTTCGCATGTGGCTGTGCGATTGGAAGGCATTTTGATGCATTTTGCCTGTCAGAACTGATTCAACGTGTAAATGTTCATCATGATTTGCTGATATTTGCAGAGATAAGACTTCAGACTATATGTATATACATATAATATGTACTCTCTTTATATTTGTACATTCCTTCACGTCAATGTCCTTTTGGAAAGTCACGAGCTCATACGTTGAGAGGCTCGTCGCGCTCAAGCAGCCGCAGAACGTGTAGAGAAAGAGGCAGAAGCATCAACTGGAGGTGCAAAAGTTGTGGAACAATTCACATGTTGTGATGTGAATCAGATGTAAAGGTTGGCAAAGTAAGAATAGACTGAGGCCGTACATGCAAGTGTTTAAATATGTTTAAATCATTCAAATCTGTATTGATGTTGCTTACTTGTTCCACTTGTTTACAAAGCAACTCGTACAACTCGTACAACTCGTACAGGACAAGACGAAGAAGCCCTTCTTACAGCGCGAGCTGCGGAGGTATGTCTCTTGCAGGGTATGCAGGTTTGTCTCAGGGTAAAGTGTCAGAAGAATCTCAGAACCTGCCAGGCCGAGGCTCAAAAGACGAGATCTCCTCTGAACCTTTGCAGCAGAAAGACCTTCAAAGCACGAGAAAAGTCTTTCTTCATATTTCCAAAAGCCAAGAGAAAGTAGAAAGACTTCATTTTCGGTTCTGGAGACTTCAGAACATACAAAATGATCCAAAGAGATGGTATACAATGAGGATTTCAATAAGAGTGGAGTTGCCAGCTGTGAGCAAAGAGCACAAAAGATCCAGCCATGAATGATTTGCCGCCGCGCAGTTTGGCCGAGAACATGTTGGTCATGCAATGTTGCTGACTAGTAATACTAGTAACATTCATCTTTTATAGCATAGAATCAATCAAGAAAATCGACCATCTAGAAATATCAATCTTAGAGTCTTGTTCATACACTTCGGCACCCTGGAGATTGTCATGTCACAGGCTGGCGAGGGTACGGCACAGGGAGAACAAGGCTGTTCAGACCAAGGCTGTTCAGGCCAGCAGGTGTCACCACCTCTACCCAGCATGGTCGAGGAGAACGGCAACCAAAATGGTCCCGCGAAGGTTCACCCTTCGGCTCCTGCTGATGATCCTGAGGTTTTGGAGATGCCAAAGAAAGGAAGTGAGGATACCAAAGCCCTGGAGATGCCAAAGAAAGGAACTGATGAAACCAAAGCAACCAACCCCCCTGAGATGCCAAGGAAACAAAGTGATGAAACCATCTTCGAGGATGCAACGGAACTTTGCCTTCCTACACACTGCAGAAGCTTAGTCGCCTCAATGCTGTCGTGCGCATTCATGTTCGTCGGCAGAAGCTTAGTCGCCTCAATGCTGTCGTGCGCATGCAAAAGTGGGACTTCCTAATGGCGAGGGAGAGATGGGATTTTTGTTGAGGTTTGCTGGTGGGGCATTCCTCTTCTACATCCCCATGGTTATGATTGCAAAAAGGCCCGAAAGGAACTACTATATTTGGGCCATCCAACCAGGACAACCCCTCCACGTGGCATATCCAGACGAAGTGGACAGCTGGAGCACCTGTCGTCGCATAAGACGAAGTTATTTGATGCCCTGCATGTGTCACACGCTGAGTCTTTTGACCTTGGCACTTCTCATTCGCATTCCTTTTGGTCTGGTGGGTACGGTGCTGATGTTCCCGATGGCAGGTATTCTATGCTCCCCAATTCACCATACCATGTATCAGTTGCTTGGGCCTCCAATACTCTGCAAATGCTATGTTTGCATGATGGCTCCTTGGACCGTAGCTCTGCCAGATTAGACACACTTTGAGCTTTGCTGCTCATGCCAAGTTTGTTGATTGCGCGATTGTCACCAGAAAATGTAACCTGTGCGGTCAGATTGTAATGCAATGTGGGTTGCCCCATCGTACTTGTAGGACAGGTGTCTTGCATGAAGTCTTATCCGTTGACATGCCATGGCTTTCAGTCCTTGATGTTGCATCGGCCATTTACAAGGTACATGTACTGTAGGTGAATACAGAAACTGATATTGATGGTTGAGAGGTGCGTGTAAGTGTCTTTGAGATTGAGACAGAAACGGACAGGGCCCAGGGCATACAAAGTTTGAATCCGTTGATGTTTTTTCAGTTGTTAAATTTTCTTCCCAGGGGTTGATCCCAGTGGCTGGAGCTTCAGTGCTGGCTGCTGCCTACATCGGATTGAGAGAGCTGGCTGGACCATGTGTCGCATTGGCCATGCCGATTCTTGTGGGTTGTTTTGAGTTTCTTGGCAGAAATGTTTTCTAGAGACAGTTGCGAGGTGTTGAGAGTTGCAATCTGCCAACTTATTACATCATACGAATCATACAGCATACTGTACATTTCTGCAGTGTTTCTGGATAGGCCAAGCTTGCTAAGCGGGAACACAGAGGAAGACATTTGGGGCCCATTTGCTCTCGAAACGAAAAAACTCAAGCACGATAATTTGAGGCTGCAAAATTGCAGCAGGCCCACACAAGATGTGCATGATGTGTTGAATTTCCCATGTTGCAGGCTTGAATGGAATGAAGCTACCAAATGCGTGGATATGTACTCTTGATGGAATACAACAGAAGTCAATGAGTCAATGACAAGTCAATGATAGAAGAAGTTGAATATGGAAAGGAATGGGTTTATGTAAAGCCAATGGAAGCTACAAGCAGTTTCACCATTTTCAGTGACTGATGTCTGACTGATGCCGTGAGGTTTGTGGGGACGCAGTTGGTCTCGAAGATCTTTGTGGAATTTTTTGTGAAAAAAATCCCCGTCCGTGAAGCATACTCTGGAACCAACCAGGGAATCCTTGTGCCTTGAAGCAAACAAACAAAGTTTGTATAAGTTTGTTACTTTGTAACTTAACAATTTCATACAATTTTCTACATATTTCTCCTTTGAGATTGCAGATTGCAACCCTTTTTTTCGCTGTGTTCAAAGAGTGTTTGGAGAAGTATTTCTTCCTTTCAAGATCATGAATCATTACAATCATCATGAATCATTACCAAAGGTTGTTGCTTTGATCGACTTTTGATGACTTTTGTGCTTTTGCCCAAGGTCTCCACTGCTATTTGCAGCCTACATGCATCTGCAGAAGCAGTGCGCTTATCTCTCCTTTTCATGGACTACCATGAGAAGCGCTGGAAGATTTTGGTTCCAATTCTGATTGGCGTTATTTGGAACGTGCTTTTACGGATTGGCTTCATGGACCGCTGCTTGCACATGCTTTCTTGCCGTCGCTGGAAACCAAACAACAGCAGCAAGTTCTTGCGAGAGTCTGGATACCCGATGGGGTATCCACGATTCGGTGCTATAGTTGCCATTTTGTTGGTGAAGTGCTGTTTCGGAGTGCAAATCACGTGGCATGAGCCGCTCGTTCTGGTTTCATTCATGGTCTTCTTGGCAGAGGTTCTTGAGGATGCGCTGAGCTATGCCTTGAGGCGGTTGAAAGTGAAGCTATCTCCAATGGCACAAAATGCCAATGACCATGAAGTTGAGGTGAAAGCTCAAAAGAGCTTGAGTCGTAGACCCTCCTTTCTGGGAAACTCTTCGAGCATTATCCCAGTATCTCCACAAGGATCCCTGACAATTCGAACCGCCCGATGGCAAGCAAGGGCCGTTCAGAATTTCAAATATGGCCCAAGAGACTTTGGCGAGCTACCAGGCTGGGCACATTTACTGCCAGCAATGCTATCACAATTCCACACCATTTTGGCTGTGGCCATGTTTCTAACAGGACCTATGTGTGAAGAATCACATCCCACAGATTGCACAGACTTGGGACTTGTTTGGTGGCGGTTGCTCGACCCAAAATGTTAGAACCATTCAGAGGTTGCCAAGGGCTGTGGGGCTGTGCAGTTCTGACACGACAGCATGCTTTTTGGGCTTTCCTTGCTTTCGCTGGTGTGGCATTTCAGATCCTTTATAAATCATTTTATAAGGTTTTGTCGAAATCTTGTGTGACTTGTGTGACTGTTGCTTTCATATAGTAAGTGTAATGTTGTCAACGCCGCAGTTGGAATTGGGAACAAAAAATCAGACTTGCATTGAAAGTGGACAGGGGCCACAGGTTACACGAGTTGCCTTGCACAGGGACGTGCACAATTTTTTTCTTCGCAAGAATCTGTGAAGAGATTCGTTTAGTGGATGCTGCAGCCAAATCTACAGCTGATAACTTTTCGAACAGCTTTATGATTCCGTTTCTCCGGTTGACACACGAAAAGTTGTGGCTTCCGGGAGATACGTCACCACTTTCATTTTTACAGATACAGAAAACTGCAGCTGACCTGACAGTTGGCGCAGCATGTTTTCAGCAAGAAAAAGCGTGCAATATGTAGAGTCAGTGTTGCATCCCAAATGAACATGGCCACCTCAAACGTCTCCCATCTCAACTTTCAAATGTCAAAAGACCCTTTGATCAGCCTTCAGCCGCACCAGTGCTTGATGCCATGGTGCAAAGAAGTCACCTGTACCGCCAGACCATCCTTTTTCGATGGCTTGCCAGATAAGCCAGCTGTCATTCAAATGATGAGAGCTTGTTTTGGAGACGGATGATGTTTGATATCAAAACTTGCCACTCGTCACCAAGGGCAGAGTTGTGGCAGTATATGGACCGTGACGGGTCGGATACCCAGCGATGAAAGGATGCTTCTCACTCTAGTCTAGAGTACATCAAGTATGTCTAGCAGCCAAGCTTATTCTGGTGTCCACTTCTTGAGTGAAAGGAGTCCTGCCATTGATGTTTTGTGAAAATTTGTGAAGTGTTTCACCCGATTCACCTGATTCTTTGCACTTTTTGCACTTTCTTTTTGTTGTCCAAAAAACTCTTCTCCTTCTCTGTCGTCGTTTCCTGTTTTTGAGGTCCGGTGAGGCGAGCTTCTCGGAGTTTCGACGTGCCTTGCGCAAGGCCGGCAGCAGAGTGGGCAACCGACGGCAGACGTTCCCCTTTCGACGGGTCTTTCCCCCGGCCTCGAGCCCCTCGAGCCCCTCGAGCCTTTCCCTAAGGCTCGACATCCTGCGGGTTTGAATCCGAATAAAGGACCTGCCCTAGAGCTCTTCATGTGTCCAAAACTCAGCCAATTCAATTCGCAAAACACAAACTACAAAACGGAACAAACGTAAAAAGGAATTTAAAACGTGTATAGTATAGGTCCAGATTGGTTTTGTATTATGATGTTGTTTGTGGTTGGAGGCTTGGATATCCAAGTGGATGGTAGCATTGTGGAGGGCGAGTTCTATTGCTACTCTGCAGCAAACAGCATCATTTCTTGCAGGAAAGCAATGTTAAAAAAAAAAAAAAGAATCTGTGTAAATTCACGGCAACGGCTCATGTTTGTTCGTTGCAACAGAATTGCTATCAGGCTTCAGCATCTTGAGCGCATACTTCCAGCGAACTCCTCAGGAAATCGTACCTACGACATTCCTGGTGGGGTTACGTAGCTTACGACTGTACATGAGGCTTCAACGTGTGGAACGAGTGAGGACGTTCCTGGAGGACCGCTTTGGGACTCTGAAGGTCCAAATCTGAGAATCCGATTCGTTCATTGCGTGGAAACATGGAAACATATGACATGAAGCATTTGCACATCGCAGTTTTTTTGGAATCCTTGTGTTGCTTCCAAAGATTCAGTAGGGATCTGATTTGAAATTCTTGTACACGTAGGCCATGCAATTTGTAGGTCAGTTGAATTCAGTTCCAAGCTGGAAGTTTAGTCGATTTAGTTTAGTATGAGCCGCATCTGTTCTTAGGCCGCTTTCAAATTCATGGATGCAGACCGTTCCGGCTCTTTGACCACACAGGTGCATCTGAAAAATGGAGCAGCTTTGGACGCTCAAATTCAATGTATATCACGTCAGGAATGGATGGACTTTATGATGGGACCACAAGGCACACGCAGCATCATGTTTTTTTTACGTTCGAAGAAAATAAATTGTCTTCAAATTTTCAGGATTTGGAAGTTTGCGCCGTGTATCTTCAGGCTATGCAGATGAGGAGGATGTGAAGGTCTGTTTTTCTTCATTGACAAGGCCAGCATATTGAAACGAGTCTCATTCGGCAAAGTCCAAAGCGGCAGCTGTGCCTGCTGGATGCTTAACGATGTTTCCAGTTTGCCCTGGTTTGCCCTGGTTTTTCCTGGCTCCTTGGCCAGGACTTTTCTGGCCAATTGACAAGTCTGAAACTCAGTTTCTGAAAGACTTCCAGATAGCCCTGATGCACCTCCCTTTCTACAACTTTCCAAAAGGGGTTCAGAACCTTTGCAGAGTTTCCGGGGGTGAGTTGATTAGAATCCACAAGGATCTTCAAGGGATATTGCTCATCCATGTCAAATGTGTTGGGATTGCAAACTTTGTGCTTCCTTTGAGCCAATTGCATCCAATTGTTGCGGAGTGAGCTCACTGCAAATGCCAATTGGTTGCTTTAGTCATCGTTGACGTTCTCCTTGTCGTTTATTGATCTATTGATCTCTCGTATGAGGTAAAGAATTTGAATTCCTGGGTAATTTCGATGGACGTGACTTTGTAGATGATGTCCGAACCTCAAAACTGGTGGCAAAGATGGATGGCAAAGATGGACATGTTGCAGTCCTGAGTTGCTATTGACTTTCTCTACAGGTTAAAAAGCTCCGGGATTATCTCGTGGACAAATACGAGAACTTGGAGGCTGCGATGGTACCGAATGAGCCACACTCCTGCTTTCCGAAAGGTTTATGTCTCTCAGTTTGATTTCTTGTAATTTCCATCATCCAATGTGGAAGGATGCCTACGATGCCTTTGAGCAGAAGATGCCTCCATCTGACATGGGTGGAACCGACTTGAAGGATATTCCGGAAAAGAGGCGAAAGCGACGAGAAGGTGGGGGACCTTTCTCACAAAAAAACACAAAAAACGCTTCAATTTTCATCGACAGCATCAATCAATCAATCAATCATCAGACATCAGTCGATAATCGTCAATGCGCCGTCACCATCATGATCATCATAATCATTATCATCATCACCACCATTAATTTGTATGTGAGANCGTTTTCCAGATGAAAGAATTTAGAACAACCCTCATGTGTATGTTTAACATCACCATTTATACCTATATTTTCATGTTCATCATCATGCTCATCATCATGAATCGTCATCATGAGTCGTCATCATGAATCATCATCATGCTCATCAGTATGAATCATGTGCATGATCATTTTCATCATATTCGTCATGTTTATCATCTTTATCATCGCCATCATCAAAAACATCATCACGACCATCACCGTCGTCATCATCATCACCATCATCACCGCCATTTAAATTGTTATGTTCATTGTCACCATTGAAATCTTAATGTTCATCGTCATCACAGTTTTCCTCCATGCAGTCATTGCCTGATCTGTCTAGTGTCCTCTAGATGCCTTCAAGACTGTGCTTCAGGTCGCGGCATCTCTGGACAGGACCCAAGCATCAAGCATATCAAGCATCCAATGTTCGCAGTGTTTTCCTGTTTCATTGAATGGTCGGAGGACTTTGTCAATGCCTGCCGGATGTGCGGATATAAGGCACTCGGAAATTGTGTTTTTTTCTGTTGCAAAATACACAACGCAGCCAACAGATTCACAAGATTCGGTTTCAATTCACTTTCAAACCTCCGCTTCCAGGGCAGATTTGATCCACGGCTCCTCTTCAACTTCCTGGATGCCTCTCATGCCGGACTCTGACAAACCGAACACCCTTCTTTTTTTTGCCCCGGCCATTCTTCAAAAAGGATAGGAACATGTTGCATTGTTTCATTCATTTTGAGCAAATATGTTCATGATCATGGAATAATGTACATTCATTCACTGTACCATTTGAGTATCTTTTGAGTGTGTTTTGCATCTCCATCTCCATTTGTCACTTGGTGCAAAATGTGGATCTTGAGGTCGGACATATCACTCGAAATGAGTTTGTACAGCTGGGCAAGTTGGGTGCTGTTGAAGCCTTGTGCCTTGAATTCGATGATTTTTTCGAAGCCGCAAGACACATAGATGTCATTTCTGTCAATTTGTAATTCGGTAGATAAGGTAGATATCATATTTATTCATATATTTCCTCATATTTACAAATTCACATCTACCTAATGCTTATCTTTATGCAGCAAAACAACAGATATGCAAAATATTCGTACAACTTAATGAAACCGGCAAATGAATGGTTGATGTAGTATGATTATATGATATTTTTCATATGTTGCGAATATGTATCTGTGAGTATTCCATGGTATTCCTTTTTTGTTGCATTTGGTGTTGAGCTGCACGGTTTGACAAGTTTCGAGGCAGATCTCCTCCGAGAGAATGCGAAACGGCATCGGCACCTTGAAGGTCACGGCCACGGGAGCGACAAACGAATTCCTCGTAAGTGAAAAAACCAGTGAAAAAAACCCGTGCCTCACATCTGACCTGGTGCAGACCTTTATCTTTCAAGAGGCGCAGCTGGAGGAGACATTTCCAGCGTGAGTCAACAACTTCAACTCGTCCACCTTGTGAATCCTTGCCAATGAAATGCTGCTATTTTGCTCAGGAGCCGGAAGAGCCTCAAAGCGACGACTCCTGGAAATGGGTCTGTGACTGATTTATTTCCTTCCCAAGCAGATATAAGCTGTCTCTCAAAATTCTCATAGAATTTTGGGCCTGAGGCGGGTGTCCACAAGGCAGATTGCTTTGTTTTTGATGATATCGATAGATGCAAAAGCAGCCTTGTTTTCACCGGAGTTTTTGCAGCACTGAAAGTTGCGATGGTAAAGTGCAAGGCACTTCGAGATGTGACGGAGGATGACCTGGAGCTCATGGATGGTCCATGAGAGGACAACAGAAACAACATGAAACAACATGAAACAACATGCCTTGTTCAGACCCGTGCATGGGAAGTATCTGAAAGTATATCTTTAAAATTCATTTACTTGGTTCTCAGGACAAACGAGAAAAGCTTTGATCCGTTTATGCTGTGTTTTTTTCATCTCCAGGGCTGCTTTGACCAGCAAAGATTTGGTCCGATATGTCTTGGATTTGGTTTCACTCACATGCAAATGTCATGTGACAGTGTGCTCAGAAACCAATGAGCGCCCGCAACTTTCCAAAAGAAAAAGGTTGCCAAGATGAGATGTACTTACTCCGTATATGTATTTTGCTTCACATTTGTTTTCACTTTTTGACGACATGTGCGCAGGATGCTTTTGCAGGGTGACGATTGAATCCATGTTCTTGCCAACATTGCAAAATCGGCAGGTGTGCTTAGATCGACCAATTTCTCTCGAAGAGTAGACTCTACAGTACCATGAATGTTCAAACAGTAGCGGAAGAGGTGACTACTTTGCTTTTTGTTGAAACTTGTTTTGATTCAATTGATTTTATTCATTTTCACATACATTCAGAGCTTCATGTCTCAGCTGTCTCCATTTTGCAGTTTTGCTCAAACGTTTCGCTCATAGTTGGTTTGTACAGCCTGGTGTTGCGTGAAGTGCAACACGCGAACCATGGAGCCAGTCAAGAAGAAGGAGAGCCCCAAGATGAAGAGCCGAAAAATAGCCCAGTGAAGTAGATTTGTGATGATTTGTGATGATTTGTGGACATAAGGTCAAGTTGCACTTGAAATGGTGAAATGGTTGTATTTCAATTTGGTTTTCAGGCGAAGCTCGACTATCATGTGGCGACATTTGGAGAGGCGATGATTCGTGCAGAGCTCAGGACTTGGGATGTCTTGAACGTCTGACGTGAATTTGGGGTCACCAATTGCGAAAGCATCGTCCCTTTGCTACAAACCAAATCATAAATCAACATACTTTTATCTGTCATGAATATCATCACCAGCACTATCATTTTACGATATTTTACGTATTGTTCATTCTTCCTCACCACCATCATGTTATTTCTTATGCATCTATTTCTTTGTTTTCTTCTTCAATTTTCTTCCAGAATCTTCATGAATATTCATCTTCATAATCAACAACTTCTTCTTTCATCATTTATATGTGTTCCTTTGTTTCCTCACCATTTCAATTTCATTGAGTGCCATCAGTGTCATCATTGTTTCAAATGTTTTGTTTTCCAAGGCTTTGCGCCACTGGAGTCAACAAAGCCTCAACTGCCACAGAAGGTCCTGCGCTCTTTAGGTGCCGTTCGAAAGATTGAAATCTCTCAACCTTCAAACGGATTAAACCCAAGTCACCAAATATGATTAAACAAAACATATAGGAACACTAGGGACAATATTTAAATGCATGGCACCGTTTTCCTGGTGTTTGCTAGCATTGTAGCATGCCCTTTTTGTAGCATTACAACACTTGGCTTCACTCTGTGGAAAGGTGGAGATGAGCTAAATGTTGCAGTAGATTTGGCATTGCTGGGCGTCAAGTGCAAATGGATCAGTCTCTGAGATGCAAATTGATTGGCAAAGATGGTTTGTAATGTGTTTTCTCTTCTTTGGTTTGTGATATCTTAGACAGAACAAGACAAGTAGGAATACGAAGTCTTTGAAAGCAACAATGGCCAAATCGGGTCTCGCAAAACAAAGTGAGCCTGGTTGCCATCATACTTCAGATGGCCTTATAGATACGAGTTCCCTTCATATCGTCATATAAGTCATGAGTGATATCCAATTCGTATCTTGGTATCTCATTGTCTCGGACCAGGTGTCGTGCCGAAAGGTCCTTTGGGCCAAGCAGTGATGAGCTGTCAGGAGTTGTCTCCGTTGCTTGAAATCACTGGACTTTGCGACGTGGAGGGCGACCTAGGCATCTTCACTGTGTTGCCAGAGATCAAATCCGTTCATTACCAGAGGACTCCGGAGAGTTGGAACATGTTGGACCTTCAGATTTTCAAGGCATGAACTTCATAAACACAGAATAAAATGCGGTTGAATTATGTTGAATTAGAGTTGTGCAACTCTACAACTCTACAAGGCTTTACTCGAAAGGTTCAACCGAAACTCAGTGAAACACACAACCAAAACTTCACCAATTTATCGAGAACTCTAGCAATGAATTGTGCAGCGTTGTGTAGTTGGGGTAAAAGCTACCCAAAGTTTGGCTGGGTTTTTTACCTTGGACTTTGAAAAGAGTACTTTTGGCCTTTAATGGTATATCTTAAGTCTTAAGGTATATACGGATATACGGTATATCATTCAAAAATCCACACCATTGGAGACAAACAAAGTGAACACGGGGCAGCTAGAAATTAACGAGATGAAATCTAAGGTGCATTTCGCTAAGGTTTCAAATCGGACTAGACACAAAGTCGCATGGAAAGGTTTCTTGACAAGAACTTCTAGAAGCCATAGTGACTATCCCTGGTACTGCACTGCTTCACATCACAAAAATACTGAAATAAATAAAAAACCTCCAGAATACGGCACGCGGATTGAACTTTCAGCATCACAAGGAGTTCCTCTGCGTTTGCCCGTTGTGCCAACCAGTTGGTTTGGCCAACGCTGCTGAACGCTCCATCCTGGTTCCACGTGACTGGCATTACGCCATTGGTGAGCGATCCTTCACGCTTGAGTTGGTTGGCTGCGGTACAACATGCGAAAAGCCAACAAATTCCAATTTCCTTGGACCTGAACCATCGAAAACAGTTAGGTGCGACAAAGCAACAAAAGCCCAAAACAAAACTCCATTCTGTTTGAAAACCGTACTTGGACCTCTTGTTTCGCATGGGAATGGTGGAAGGATTGATACACTGATACACGACTTTCCATGGTGTCTCCCGCCAGAACTGCATGCAATCACAAGAATGACCTGAATCCTGTGTTGTTACTTTTCTTCATTTCTGTCTTCAGAGATCGCAATCACAAAGTCCAAGTAGACTATCAGACTCCTAGACTATCAGACAGAAAATCAGAAAATCAGATCATTCGACCAACCAAGCCATTCAAAACTGGAGAAACACATCTGAACATTTGACTGCAGATTCAAAACTGGTGAACTCCTGGGAGGCACTTTACAGGAGCTTTGGACCATTGTGGAGTCTGTTTGCGAAGGGTTAGATCTATTGATTCTCTCAGTGGAGCAGTTGCATGGACTTACCAAGCTCCTTTTGGGAACATCTTTAGCTGATGACGAGGATGAATATATGAGTGTCTTGTCACGCTTACAGGCGAAGACCAAATTCAAACGTGTTGCCCTGTGCCGCAAGATTCGTTACTCTACTGGTGTTCAGCGCCGTTGGAGTTTGCTGGTGGATGCTCATACACAGAACAAGTCTAAGCCAATTTATCACATTCCAAAAGATGAATGTGGAGGTGGAAGTGCCTGGGCCGCTGGCATGATTTATTCTTTGCTGGAGCAACTTCCCATTACTGACGCCTTACGTCGAGCAGATCTTGTGGCGGCGCTTTGCCAAACTTCTGCTGGCGATTTTTCGCAGCGCACAGGAGAGGATCTACGAACACTGGAAGCTTCTTTGGCTTCTGAGAAACGCAATTTGACCTTTGAAATTTGGGAGGACAAAACTCACGAAACTCCTTCAGCTTTGCCTGTCATGCCTGTCATGCCTGTCGGTCTGAGTCAGAGTCTCCCGAGTATCTCCATTGAAACGACTTTGCAGAAGATGAAGGAAGCCAAAGTGTTGGCCATTTTTCGTGTCAAAGGTTCAGCACAGGTGGCTATTGACCGCGGTATGGAGTTGGCTTCTTTAGGATATAAAGCTATGGAGATTACCATTGACAGCCCTGATTGGAAAACAATTTTGTCAACTTTACGTCAACGTCTTCCAGCAGATGTGGTGCTTGGAATTGGGACAGTGATGGATGACACAGTATCTGAAATTCCATTGGCCAAATCTTTGGGTGCAACCTTTGCATTGTCTCCTATTGATCCGATTGGTTTGATTGAAGTTTGCACTTCATTGGGAGTCTTGGCTGTTCCATCAGCCTTTACCAGTAATGAATGCTGGTCCATGCACCGTCGTGGTGCACGTCTTATTAAACTCTTCCATGCAGGGTTGGCATCACCCGCGATCCTCAAGGCCATGTTGGAAGTGACACCGTTGGGTGAAAATTTGAACATTTTGCCTTCAGGCTCGGTATCTCCTAGCAATGCTTCTGAATGGTTAAAAGCAGGTGCTGCAGTAGTTGGGATGGGTAGCAATCTTGTTGGAAAAGACGTTAATTTGAAACCTGGAACAACTGAGTTCCAAGCTGCAGTGGATGATTGGAAGGCCAAAGGAAGGCCGGTTGTAGAGAAGCTGATCAAAGAATTGGCTTAAATCCTTTTGCTTTTCTTTCCCAAATACAAAATCAAAGACTAAGGAAATGGTGGAGAAAATCGCCTTGCTCATTTTGCCCGTTTTGCTCGTGTCGGCGACGGTACTTTGGTTTTGATGTTTCGGTAAAGCACTCACAGATGAAGCTGCATTGCAAGCCACAGATTCATTCCATTTCATTCCTAGCGTTTGGTCAAGCTCTTGAACTCCAGTGGGTTTGCAGATTGTGATATGTCATAGATCAATCATCAATGACTTCGTTGGTCGAAACTGTACCTAGATGCGGACAACAGTGTCATTTAAAAAGAAAGACATGCATGGAGACATAGACAATTCGAGTATCATTTGAGTCTTTGAGCTTTACACATCAACATCAATATGACCAGCCTCATCACCACAAATATCGTCACCCACTTCCACCTCACGAATCACACTGATTTGCCACATTTCTGACATGGACGTAGCTGACGTCCTGCACCGGCCCATGGTTTCGCCCAGTCAGTGTGGTCATGAGCGATGAGAACGATGCCCGTTTAGTGAGGCTGTTTTCTCCCGACTGGCGCAAGAATGCAGTTCGGACCAACAAGTACACGTGGTACAATTTTCTTCCGAAGAATCTACTGGAGCAGTTCAGTCAGGTGGGCAACCTCTATTTTTTGATCGTGGCCCTTGGACAGCTTATACCTGCTATCAGCAACACCAAGGGACGACCTGCTACTTTGCTGCCTCTCAGTGCTGTTGTATTTATGCAGGCAGTGAAGGATATCTTTGAAGATTGGCAACGTGTCCAATCAGATACAAAAGAGAACAGTCGCGAGGTGGGCTTATTTTAAAACAGCTTTAACGGAGTTCAACAACTTTTCATAGATGTTCACGTTTACTTCATGCTTTCAAAACCTGTATTTATTTCATTTTATTTCCATCGAATGTTTTAACAAAGTATTCCCTTTTCCTTTCTCCGTCAATCAGATTCGAACGTGCTTCCTGGCTTCCGGCATCCGAGGAAACCCTCAAATCAAAACAACGCATGATTGCTTAGAATTGCGAATAATGCTACACCAATTGTGCCACCATCCATGTGTCTATTTTTCTGTTACAAGTACCCCCCCTCCATCCTCATCCATCCCTTCAATTCTGTTAGATTCCTGAAAACCCCTTGTCACAGACCATCCTGGTGAGCAGCCAACTAGAAGAATCGAAAAATCATTGGGAGAACATTTCACCTGGCATGGTGCTAAAGATCATGGATGGAGAGTTGATCCCTGCCGTGTCTTGACTTCGAAGTTTGATGCAAAAGACCCCGGTTGATTGCAATTGCTGCAATGCTCCAAGTCTTTGCTTCCTTTTCTTTTGAATCAAAAAGAACTCGTATTTCCATGTATTTCAAAAAATTCTAGATTGGGGATGCCATGGGTGCATAGTTTGAGTCCCAATTTGCCGTGCGCTTTGGTTTGATCAAGCGGTTTTGGCTGAGGACTGTTTGCTCCTGGTGTCATCTCGGCCAGATGCGCAGTGCTGTGTGGAGACAGCCAATTTAGATGGCGAAACGAATCTGAAGAAGAAAGCAGCTGCCATGAGTTCAGAAGAGTTTGAGGCACAGACAGGAATTCGACAAAATTCTACACCCTGACAAGTTGAAGAGTTCAAGAGTTTATGTTTTCAGACGATTTTTTTCATGCTTCTTATTTTAGCTTTGGAGTAGATGTTTGGGTGGAAAAAAATCCTTGAAGGAAGCAGCTTGGAACTGTCATCGAATTGGTCCTGGTGCTTCACCAACCTTAATGTGTGAACCGCCCAATGGTGACCTTTACTCCTTCAAAAGCTCGCTGTGCACCTCATTTGCACGGTGTGAGGGGCGAATTCTAGACCAAAACTTTGCGTTTTACAACAATCGTCGAATCGTGTTTTGTTGTGTGTTTGTTTTGGTGTTGTGAAACCCAAGGCTTGGCAGCAGAAGAATCTCGTGGACTGGGTATAGGTAACTTACTTTTACGTGGTACGTCCTTGCAACAAACTGGTTGGATCTATTGCATGGCCGTCTACGTAGGGCCAGAAACACGAACCTTCAAGAATACCCGTGCAGCACGTTTCAAGGGTAGCGCTTTGGATCAAAAGCTGAATACAGTGGTGGCGATGATTTTCGGAGCTCAGATTGGAATTTGCATTTTGATCTCTATTTGCAGCCTTTTCTGGCAGGGCTTAGCTGGACATCGCGTTTGGTATTTGGAAGGTGTTCCCAGGTATTTGAATCCTTTTCGACAAGTTGGAATTTGGTTCCTGATGCTCAACAGTGTGGTGCCCATTTCTTTGATGATTACCACTACAGTGGTGAAGTTTGCTCAGGAAGCTCTACAGCAATGAGTCGAATTTTTGGGGGGCGGTAAACGTTTCAGATATATATAAATTGAATTTCGCTAGGTCAAGATTTGGAAGATTTAAACAATTAGGAATTGTTTGATATTGTTTGTAGGTCACAAACCTTCTTGATCTTCTGCAACTTCTTTTGAAAGGGTTTGGAAGTTTGAAAAAAATTGGGTGAAAAAGTCGCTGAAGTTTTCGGTTTTTTTTTGAAACGAAACATCCAGGGGAAGTTCATGGAAGAGGATCCTGGTTCTACGATCAAAGGTCGCAAGGCCCAGGTCCATACGAGTCAAGTCATCGACTCCTTGGGCAAAGTCACCCATGTTTTCTCCGACAAGACTGGCACACTTACGCAGAACGTCATGGAATCTCAGATCGGATCAGATGTGTGCAATATAAGCACATTGTAACATTGTATACGTTTATCCTTTGTTGACTGTGTGTTCTGTTCTTTTTTGATCTTTTTGTTTGTTGTGTAGCTTTGTGGAAAATACTTCGAGTTTTGCTTGGTCCCCTGTACAAAAAAGTTTTGTGACGGCGACTCCCAGGAATACAAGTGTTGTTCCGTGGGAGGAGATATCTATGGCCTGGAAGGTCTTGAGCATACAATCCTGGAAGCTCCTCATGTACTTTGGCACAAAACGTGGGACTTGGACGACGGCAAAAAGATACATATATATATATATAAAGAACATACATAAATATCGTGAAAAGTGCTGCATGTGTTTTTGTGGAAGACTCTGGTATCCAACTGGCAGAGTGGGAATCAAAAGATTTGGAATTGTCTTCAAGTCAAAAGGTAGAAAGGGCAGAAAGTCTGAAACAAAATGTTTGGTACCAAGAAATGGAAGTTTTGAGAGGCGTGAAGCTTCTAATCTACAAAGGTAAGGGCTGTTTGCACATTCCAATTTTTCCAAACCTTTCTAGGTACATATGGATGCCACAGAGTTGTCGAAAGCCCTAAAGGGGCTCGACACTGGCAAGCGAGAAATCTTGACCTCATTCTTTATGTGCCATGCCTTGTGCCACACTGTGGAACCCGCATCTTGTCTTAAGTTTATTAAGTTTGGACATTTTGGACATCGGAATTCGATCGGAATGGCAGGTGGAGGTACCACATGGTGCCACATGCTGCCATCTAAGGCGCCAGCTGCCAGCTCTTCTGAAACTCCGTACAGCGCCTCCTCACCTGATGAATTGGCGCTCGTGTCACGTCTGCACTTGACGTGACGACGTGTCGTTCTATCTGCAAACAGCACGGTGGCACGTCCACTTAGAAACAAAACATGTCAGAACGTGTCATAACTTGTCCATACAATTTAGAAAATCCCTGAGACTTCACTCGAGGTTTCTTCCAAAAAGCATGTGACGTTTGAGAGGTTGAGGCAAATCAGGTCACTCTCACTGTATGTCATTTGCTTGCAAGCATGTGCAAGTAGATGAAAACATCTGCAAATTTGATTCAAGGTTAAAATTTTGTTCATTTTCATGCCCGCGCCCAACTTGTTGAGGTTTGTGCTGCTCGGGCGCTTGGTTTAGAGTGGGGAGTCCCAGGAGAGTGGAGTGTAAGTTGTAAGTTGTGTATTTTCTTTGTGTATTCGCGCCTTACGACTTACACAATATGAAGTTGTTACATCTCTTCACCATTCTCTTCGCCATTCTGTGACACATATGGCGGCTGGGTTTCAATGTCACTGAGGTTCTTGCAGCTTAATGAGAACCAGATGCTTCTGCAGGTCAGCGAGGCCTTTGAAAATCATCTTGGACACTTTGGCTACAAACCAGGGAGCCTGATTCTCAGCCTGAAACCGTTTCACCGACGCAAACGGCCATAGATATGCAGTGTTCTGATAAGACCTATGTTTGGATATCCAGTTGAGAGAAGGGAGACATTTGCATGGGAGACACTGAACCAATTTTGAAGTGTCAAAAAAGAAGGTACATTGAACATTGGAGTAATTTGCACAAAGAAACTTCCTGCACAAGGATATACAAGTCACATTGTCTTCAGACTTGTAGAACGGTGGGTTTCACGTTGTTTATTCGAAGTCGGGCCTTCCAAGGCGGTCCTTTCCAGGCTGAGCTTTTGGATGTGTCTTGGCAAACCTACAGAGCTGAGATTTCAATTGGAACCAAGGAGTTTGTGTGGTTGTATCAATGTTTATTTTTATTGTTTAATGTCACATTGTTTTTCTTTATATGTTGATATTACATTATTGCAACCTCTGTGATACAATGGTATAAGAAGCTAAATACATTAAAAGAATGGAGAACAGGGAGGGGTAGATTGACAGGCGAAATATCAATATTATTTTTCCACGTAAATATGAGGTGAAAAATTTATAGATTTTGATAGGGAATACCATTATCTATTTGACAGGCGAAATATTTATAGATTTTGGTATAAAATTACTTTTGAGGTGATATCCTCCTTTTTGGAATGACTGAAATGATTGAAATGACCGAAGAGTCCACAAGTTCTTTCCAGCTTGAAGACAGAGACAAGATTCCTATAGAGCTCAAAGTACCATGGGGGTACGCCGATGCAAGGCATTTCTGATCGTTTTTGCTCGAAAAAAAAGGCGCCATGTCTAGGGCCTGAAAAGCACTCGACATTTGTGGGCGTGGTTGCTTTGTAGAAAAGGCCATTGGAAGTGTAAGGTATAGAAATTCTGCTTCAAATGTTTGAGCCAGGTTGGGCGGAATGGGGATACATCGGATATACATGTTATTGGAAAAACTCCTTTTTGCTCAAAAAAACTTACAGCAAATGTTGCTTCCCTGCTTCCCTTGACTTTCGCAGTGTGGCCCTGACCATTTTGATTTATCGTGCGAGCGAAAGACTGCGAAGACCTGTTGCGGGCGTTGCTAATTTTCCACCGGGAACGCAGCCAAACGTGTGCGGATGTTTGTTCTTTTTTCGATTTTGCAGGCAAAATTAGGCCAATACAATTAGATTTGCTTTTGGTGGCAAACCTTTGGGCGCCATTTTTTGCGCTGTTTTTCGTTTCCAAGTGAACCGGAAATTTGCAAACTCCAGAACAAGGCCTGCAAAATTTTGGAGGCAGGAACACAGCCAAAACCGCCGTACTCTTTTCAAGGTTTCAGATGTTGTTTTTCAAAAAGTTAGTTACTGCATGCTAGCTGCATGCAAGTATAGTGAAGTAAATCGCAGAGTGGGGGCAATTGGCACACATACACGGTATTTGTTCCTTTGCCTTGTTTTCTGTGCATAAATTTGGCCTAGACTGAGGTTTGCGAGTTTGACAACGTTCGGAAGCGCATGTCAGTTGTGCTGCGCTTGCCTCATGGTGAAATTTTGCTCTATGTGAAGGGTGCTGACAGCAGCATTCTCCCACACGTCGTGGAGCTCGGTGCCTCAGAAGCTGCGAAAACCGAGCCAACCTACTCAGTTACTCCTGTTTGAGAGCTTCCGAGCCACATTTGCAGCACTGGAGGCAAACGGCCAAAGACCAATGCGAGGGTCATTTGTCAACATTTGCTCGTCAAGGCGCGAGCAAGCGGAAACTTCATGTATTTTTATTTGTTAATAAGATTCGATTCAACAAGGATTCCGGCATTGAATTTGCATGTCCAGGCCTTCGCACCTTGTGCCTGGCCGAACGGGTCCTCACCAACGAGGAGTTTGAGGACAACTAACCCAGGAAATGTTGTTTTTTTTGTGTTCATAGTCCGAAACTACTTTAGAATCTTTAGAATGATCATATGAATTAATTGATATAACTTGTAAGATTATTATTGATTAAGAGATTCTGGAAAGAACCATGAAAGAGTGTCAGTGTTCTTGATGCTTGGGAGACTAATCAACCTCCACCAAAGAAGGAGAAGTATCTATCTACCGTTCAAGGATTCCCTCTTTTCAGGTGTGCCTTTCAAAGTGAACATAATGGCCATGGTATTCCAATGGTATTCCAATGGTATTCCACATCTTCTGTTGGTTTTTTCAGCACGAAGGACTGGCATCAGCGGTTTCAAGAAGCCAAGGCGATGATCACCGAGGCACGGTGCAAAATGATGGATTTCGCAACGGTGACGTCTTCGGTGCGCAGGACCGCGCCGAAAGGATCCACGAGTTGTGCTGTGAGGTGGAGACAAAGAGGTGCCATGATGTGCCATGCAAATGATGCAAATGATGCAAATTGAAAGGATTAGGGCGGTTAGGGGTGTAAGACCAGAAAAAGCTGGCGAGAGCTCGCAAAAGGTGGAAGTGTTGATTGATGTTTATTCCAAGACATGGATTGTGCTAAAAAATGTTAAATGTATATTCAAAGAAGTTCAATCACCTTCTTAAATGCTAGTAGGACAAAAGATCAAAGACACCTTAAATTGAAAGCATCGAATCGAATGAAACACCATTAGGGGTGATGAAAACGACATCCGAAATGCAAGCCGAAGGCCTGTGACGTTACTCGGAGCCACAGCCATCGATGATAAGCTGCAAGACGAAGTTCCAGAGACCATCGAGCAGCAGCTCGAAGCAGTGAGCATCGCGTTGATGATATGTTGGATGATGTGAGATGAGATATGTTTTTTGTTGCTGTTTTTTTCTTGCATGTTGTGTATTTCCAGGTATTGCAAATTTCCTGTATTTTCCATGTTTCCCCAGATCTATTTGGGTTCCCATGTTTTTCTTATTCACATTTTGTTCCGCTGACATGCTGCAACCAAGGCTCCGACAGGCAGGAATACGTGTTGCTCGGAAGGATCCACGGTCTCGCGCGAGGGAAGGATGTCAGATACAACTCAGAAAATCTCATTCGAGATTGGAGTCAGGTTTTGCGGTTTTGCACCTTAAACAGCTTGAAACAGCTTGCAATCTCTTGGGACTGAGGTTTGGGTGCTCACTGGTGACAAGGTCGACACAGCCATCAGTATTGCCATGTCGTGCAAGTTGCTCACGGAAGAAATGAACAATTTCATCATTGACAGCAACACGGAGCAGAGGCCGTGCCATCCCAAAAAATCCGGAAAAACAAAAAAACACAAATGTCCAAAAGGATGTGGACAAGAAGAGCAGTATAGAAGTTTTCAGTACCGACCAGTGACCTAACTGATGATAAATCTTTTGAGGTTGAAAGGCCAAACACCCACAGTGATGAGCTATTTAAGTGATCAAAGCCATCCGGATTACTTTCGACACAGAGGTTCAACCCTGGGAAGGTTCAGAAGGATCCAATTAAATTAGCATAAATTAGCCAACCAAAACAATGAAATGTAAAAAGGATTTTGAACATTCAGTGGAGAGGCTTCAAATCTCTTGATTGACCAGATGAGTGAGCTGTTAGCCTGCAGGATCCATGACATTCTTCAAGATGCCTTGGAAGCTGACCAACCCGCCCTTACAATTGAAGGACCCGTTTGGATTCCCTGCATACCGAGAACATCCTGATATATCCTGATATATCATGATCCACCGATTGTGACTGTTTGTATTGGTATGAACTCAATTCGGAAGTCACATGGCCATCAGACACTCATAACTCGAAAGCAATCTTGAGCATGGCATCATTTTCGATGGAGTTTCTGTGAGCATTTGGAATTTCGGATGATTTTGGATGGTTTCGGGTAGGATCCAAGTTGGCCGAAGTCATGGGCAATGACGAGAGCCGCTGCTTACTTTTTCAAGCTGGACAGCGGTGCAGGTGCCCGTTGGAGCCGCGACCGGGCCGTCGTGCCACGACCGTCGTACTCCGTCGTAACCCCGCAGGTCGGTGGTGTGTTGCCGTGTCTCGCCGAAGCAGAAGGCAGATGTTGTCGATTTAGAGCCTTGGCACACAAGCATTGAAATGTCCGAGTTGAAATTGCTTGAACATTTTCGACGTCACATTTCTGTATCACTCAGGTGAAGCAAATGGACGATGCTGCTGTAACCTTGTCCATTGGTGATGGGGCGACTTAGTCTAAAATGTTGTTTTTCCCTGGTTGAACTTGAAATATGTTCAATGGTGCGCGAAACCAAACGCGAAATGACATGAAATGTGTGCGAAACCAAACTGGTGAAATTGATTGAATTTAAGGCCAACGACGTGTCCATGATCGTAGCTGCTCATGTGGGAGTTGGCCTGTGTGGCAAGGAAGGTGCTCAAGCTGCGCGTAGCGGTGACTTTGCATTGGCAGAGTTTCGGCCACGTGGCGCAGTGGCGAAGAGTCGGATGCTGGCAATGTCGGCCTTCTTGCAGATGTTGCACGAATTTTCACAACATACCGGTGACCTAAATATGTTCAATCTTGTACTGGGTTAAAGACAAAGTTTTGTCAGTTTTGAACTGGGAAAGCCTCATTTCCACACATGTAACGGATTGATTGGTTCAAAATGCGTCAAATGGAAAAACCGAAAAACTGCAGCTTTTGTCTAAACGAACGCGGGACACTTCCCACCACGTCGTGGTGACCCACGTCGTCGTGATTTTGGACAGTGCTGAGGCTGCTGCGCCGAGCTGTCTTCGGTCACGGCCGAGAAGCGTATCGACGGAATTCCATGGTTTGCATCTACAGTTTCTATAAGAAGCTAGTTTGCACCTTTGAAAAACTTTGCTTGAAATATTTGAAGCTTCAAATTACATTGTACAAAGTTAAAGCAGAAGTCACATCACGAAGAAATTCAATAGGTCAGAGGTCAGTGTTCAGGGTCACTTTGTTTGAACAAGGAATCAGGTGAATGTGTTGATCACGATCTTGGCAGCTGCAGCTAACGCCTTCTCTGGTGCCAACGTGGTGAGTCCGTGGCTAATACGCAGAGATAGCGGTGGTGTCATTTGTGTCATTCGAAAAATCTAGAGCACTGCACCAAAGACCAAGACTGGCTCTCCTACCTTTTGCTTTTATTCAACCTGGCAAGACATTCCCTGGCCATTTGCTCCAAAGATCCTTCTAGAGAATGATGATGATGAATAGAATAGAATAGAATTCACAGTACTTCTTAGTGCTTATGGTGCCGAGGTGGCTAATGCAAGGTTACAATATCTTGCATTGCCATTTGCCGGTCTTTCTCTTCGGAATGTACGATAGGTTGGCGGGGGTTGGAAGGCTTTCACCTCCACTGGACCACTCAAATCGTCAAAAAAAAAACGTTTGATACAAATTGGATTCATGCATTTTTTCAGGAAATGATTTCATTTTGGAGTAAGTTGTTCATAGTTTTCATGTGAGTTGAATATTCCAAAAAACAATCCGCTTTCCAAAAACAGTGGGTGCACGTGTCAGGATGGATGACCTGGATGTCTTGGAGAAAGATCCCACAGGTCATGCACCGTACCTCTTTGGCCTTGCAACTTTGACATTCGCAGATGGTACGGGCGCAGCGGATACTGTTGTTGATAGGTCTGATGGACAATATCAGACTAGCAGACTAGTGACTATATCTACTGACAATCAAGATGGCAGGCACCACTTAAATTGATTTAGAATGGGCAGCATGGCAGCATTCACACTGCCAGAAAAGGTTTTGCATTGAAATGAATCAATCCACAAATGAAAAAAATTGGGTACCCGATCTTCGTAAGAAACCATTGAGTTGTGGAGTCTTTCCAGAGTTTCAAAGGAAGTGTCTCGCAGTTCACAGGATCCGGGACCCGTTTAGGATGTCCAGTTCCTCTGGATGGCCACTGCGATCGTGCAAGCGATGATCATATCTGTTGCATGGGCTGAAACCATGAGTGGTGTTACAGGTGCATCAGCTGTTGCCACACCAGCTCTGTCCACAGCATTGCTCATGATTTCAGAGGATAGAGCTGATAGTGCAAACTTTGATATAGTTGATACTTTGATGTGTTTCTGATTTCACTTATAGCGCTGTAGCTGTTTTTTTGTCTTTGATGACTTTACTGTATACATCTGTATACTTTGCTTGATTTGCTTGATCCTGTGGAGGTGTTGGTGGCCCGGATTTGGCCCAAAGCTCGCTATTGGGGAATTTGTGTTTTGTATCCGTGGTGCTATGCGTGAACATCACCTTGGTTTTTCGACAATACAGCTGGTGCCAGGCTCAGTATTTTGATGCAAGTTGCTCAAATTTGCTCTTGATGTCTCGGTATGGTCTTGAAATGTCTTTATTCGTGTCAAGAATTACGAAAAGATGTTTCAAGATGTTTCAAGTGCACTTTTTTGGACTTTCAAAAATCCTTCCCAACTTCTAATTCTAAGGTCTTGGATGATCATCGGTTGCTACGCCAGCAATCTCTTTTGCCTTATAGCGAGTATCATTGTTTGTGCCAATGGTATTGGCGAAGTCCTGGGCCCCAACTGGATCCGCGTCAGTTGCTTGACTCAGTGTATGCAAACAGATGGAAAGCAAAACGAGATGCAAACAAAAAATTGAAATAATAGAGAATCAGTCATTGATAAGTGGTATTAATACATGATATGCGTAAGTATAGTGTTACAAGATGTTATAAGTTCTGATATGTTTGCTTCAGTTGCTGTCAAAGAGCTGAACTTGAAGCACATCATTCAACTCGTGCTAAGGCTTAACGGTTGTCATTGCTTTGGCATTGACAACTGGTGTGGGCGAGGTCATGATAAGCTTGACAGAGTTCTTGAACGACCCCATTTGTCAAGACCTTAGCTGCAGTGAGACCTTGAATCAGATCTCGTTGCAGTGCAGTAGCTTTGAGACGAGTGCAACCAGGTCCGCAGTCGGTACCAGTGCAACCAGTGCAACCAGTGCAGCCAGTGCTATCTGCGCCGGCTATGCAACCTTTCGTTGCACCATCACCATCACGTCGTGCTTGTCGTGCTTCTCATTGGAGTCGGCCTAGCCTTGGCTTTGCATATGCAGAGGACCTATTGATTTCACAATTGAAGACGTTGAAGAAGTGATCCTAAGTGATCCTATTGAATACTATTGATAAGATCTAGCAATCTAGCAACTACATCACGTTCTCATATTGAAAATCATTCACGCGATGATTTCGTAGGATGATTTGCTGTGCTGGACATTGCTGGACCATAATGAAGCAAGTGCTAGACTCGCAGACATGAAATAATGAGATAATGAAGATGACACATGTCCTTCGGATGATTCACGAGGATCGGATTGGACCAAATATCTGCCGCAGGAGTGCAGCTTCGAAAGAGAGAAAGAGAAATCTTCGAACAACCTGGAGAGCTTCACGCTCAAACGTGGACGCTCCGCCACTGTTGCTTTGCAGTCCATGCCGAATCTATCCAGGACAACGCTGCTTCGACGGCAAATGATTGGCTATGAGGGATCATGACGGTTAAATCCTTTGACAAAGCTGTGAGCTCGTATTTGCATGCATTTTACATGAGCGGTACGTCCACTACTTCAATCATGAGAAAATTTTCAGAGACCTCACGTGCAAGGTTTGCTGTGCTTGAATCCCCGTTTTTCTAAAATTCGGCTCCCAATTTGATGGCTTTTGTATACTTTCTATGCTGAGGGACATCGAACTGAGCTTTGACGTTCAAAGATCTCGCAGCGTCGTTCAGCCAAAGAAGCAGAAAGGCATTTCTTCCTGGCCATAGCGCCAAACGAAACCATGTTAAGGGTTGCAGAGATGCGCCGAATTTCTGTTAATGTGCGAGTCTCACCTGAGAAGCTGGAGAACAAAAGATGCGGATTTCGGTTTTCGTTGAAGCATTTCAACTGTCTGTGGAAATGCCATACCTTTGCCAAGGGCGAAAGTCAATGACTTGAACCAACGAAGCCTTTTTAAGAAGAGTAGAGATGCCAATAGTGCACCGCTACAAGCTTTCTACTTGACAAGCTGCCGGGATTGGTCATCAACTAGTCTTGCAAGAACAAAAAGGCACCATCGCAATACAGTGATTCCATTGCAATATCAAGTGTCTCCAAGTGTCTCAAGTGTCAAGGAGTATTACTCTCCTGGATATCCTTCGATAGACTCTTCCGTTTTGCAGTTTTGGAGTAAAGAAGGCTTGTCGCCCCTTTGCAAGTTGACTGACAATTCTGCACAAGTACAAGCACAGTGTTGGAATGAAGCGACAGTCGGTTCATGCAATGTGCCAGTTCCACTTCCACTTTTCCCAGGCACGGTAGAGATTTGGAACAACGTTTCTCAAGACTGTCATGTTTGCCAGTGTGAGCATAGATCTTAGACGAAGTATCCTTGCACTCTCGACGTGCCCGGAAAACGTGGACAGGCTTTCAACTGACGGCTACAACCAGCGCTTGCAACGCTGCAAAGCGGTGGACAGCGGATGGCTGGAAGCTCTTCGTTTATTGAAACGAATGAAGGCAAGGAATGTAAATCGAAAGTACTGCTACTTCTATGCTGGTCTCATGTAAGATGATCCCGAAGTCATGTCAATGTAGGGCCGAGTTCAATCAGACATTGTCTCCTTCAACACAGTGATCACCGCATGCGAAGGCCGGTGGTTGGGAGAAAATAATTGAGTGGCTGTGAAGATAAGTGCTAAGACGGTCTTTGTACGGAGCAATCAATAGACTTTAGATGACTTTAAATTTGCATTGTTTCTTTAATCATGTTTTTTGTGTTTTTTGTTGTTTTTATCTTTGTGTTGACATCGGCTAATGAGCTATCTTGAACATTGACCGTGATCTTGCCATTGAGGCCGCTGGGAGCAGTCTCTTCAAGTGATCGAGGACAACCTTGAAACGTGTTTTTTCTTACGAAAGCTCCGTTGTCAGCATCATTGGTGACTGTATTTTCGTAACATGTTTGATAAATTTGACAAATCTTTACAAAACTTTTGATCTTGGGTTGGAGAGAGGCATCAAAGTCAGAAGCTGTAGAAGCTGATGCTGTGACGCTCAGTGCAGGGAGCTAAGTTGGGCCGAATTTTCTATCCAAGAGAAAGTCTAGTCATCATCTCATGTTTCTCATGTTTCTCAGCCAACTGTCTAAGGCCGGAATTGGTTCATGTCGCAAGGCAAGTCCGAATTTGAAGCTTGAAAACAGTTTAGGCTAAAAGTGAAAGACGAGGAACCAGGAAAGTTTGAGGATAAGATACGAAGCCAGGATGCTAGCACCAAATGGATCTGAGATGATTTGAGCAAGAGAACTGGCAAAAATCAAGATGTCGAACTCCATTTGAAACAAGGGGAAATTGGGAGGCCTCTGAATGGAAAAAGGCAATGCAGCTGATGGTTTCGCAGAGCTCTCAGAACCAACAGAACGTATCAAGTTCGAGGGTGATGATGTGGCTCTTATTCGCAAAAACATGAAGTTTTGGGTGCAGATTGGTGTGTAGACCATATAATTATATGGTGTATACAGTATATTTTAAGTACCTATTACAATCTCACTGATGTTTTTGCTACGCTGCGCTCATTTTTGGGGAATCGTATTCTGATGGCATCCAATTGGATTTGGCAGTGCAAAAGTTAACCTCGCCATTTTTTGAGGTTAGACGGTGTAAAAGCAGACATTGTCGTTTACAACTTTGCCTTCCTGGACACGTTTTTTTCATCTCCACGAAGTCCCACGAAGTACAAGATTGGCCTTTGCCAGGCCATCGCTGCCATTCCTTCCACGGGAGTGGAGGCCATTCTGCCCATCCCAAGTCATCCCGTTAGATAAGATGCAACATCTCCAATAGTGTGTTTTGAAAAGAAGAACTATTTTATGCAATTCCGCTGTTTATATGCTGCTAGTGTTTTCCACTTTCGATCAACGTTTTGTGTTTCGACTTCGATCTTGGTGAACAGGTGAAGTTCTTGGAAGAGCTCCGCTGTGAGGCTTTGCAGCAGGGGATCTTAGTGCCACATTCCGTCAAAATCAGGGTGGGAAAATTGCAGGAACGGGATCCGAGATTGAAAAGTTAGTCAGATCATGAAATTTGAGTTTATTATAAATCATTATCTCACATAAAAGAGAATTACAGACGAAAAGGTTTTGAAAGACATCACATCTCAATTTTGAAGCTTCCAAGTCAATTTTGGTCAGGCCCACAGTGGTGACTTTTGGCAGTTTGGCTGCTTCACTGAGTCCGAGGCTTAGGTTGTGATCTTCCTCTAAAAGCCTCCAGGATCTCCAGGATTTGTTGTAGAAAGGTCACTGGCGTGAAGCACTTCAACTGATGAAGGAGACAAGAAGCAGAGAGGTGTCAGTCCAAGTCGAAATGCGGAAACGTTGCTTTCCCGACATACGCGTTTCTTTGATTTTCTTTGCATAATGGCATAACTCTTCTTTTAGGCGGTCAAACGTTTGCATTCAGGTTCGGCCCAGTTCACCTCTGAGAAATTCAGTGCTGAAGGTGGATGTCTCAGCGTCCAGATTACATCTGGAGTTTTGAACCTGAAGACTTGTTTCGGGTCAACCAATTTTGACTGTTGATTGTTGATGTTACTAGATATTATTAGATATTATTAGATTCTGTTGGATTGTTGTGGCAAACTTTTGATTTTAACGATATATTTATGGTTATTAGTATATACACTAGCACAAGTGTCATGCGAAAGGACTCAACACTGTCATGCAAGGTGCTAGGCCAGAGCCATCATTGGGAAGCTGCCCTCAATGCCATGCAGACAAGTGTTCAGGCTGACATGAAACAATGTGAAAATTCGACAGATTCTAAAGTTCTTTGAATTGTATTTGCAAATTAACACTTTGCCACTTTGGAAGGAGACTATTTTACCCAACACGATCTCCTTCAACACAGTGATGAGTGGTCAAACGTGGCAAGAGGCGAGGAATGCCCAGAATTCCCGACTTGCAAATCCCTGACACCCCTTCGTAGTTACTTGCATTTGATTGAACTCTTGCCACATTGGGTGATTCAACGGCTTCATGCATGAAGGATCTCCAGTCCACTTTAAAGTGTGACTCCTATACTACCATTCATAGATATGCATAGTTCACTTATTTCGATTCACTTTGGGAATGGAGTTCTTACCGTTGTTGCATGGAACTGATAGGCATCCGAGCTACTCAGTGCCTTGCGACGTTTGCGTTTGCCTCACAGTCTCTTGGTTGCAAGTGTGGAGCCGGATCTTTCGTTTCAAGTGATGCTTTTACAATACATCCATGTCTTTGATATAAAACCCACTGTGACTGGACCATTGGACCATATCTTTTGTTGGACTGTGATTTTTACTTGCAGATGCTCACTATACCTGCACAGGTCTTGCAACCTATGGTTCTGCATTGACATCCAAGGAGAATCCCTGTGTATTTAGATGCACGTGATACACAGTCCCGAACAACGCTTCCAGGAATGTACATGGAACAACGGCCTGCAGCTGGTAGATCAGTTGCAGCAGGCCTGGGTTGAGCATGACATCCGCACGGAAAACCATGAAATCCTCAAGGTTTCACAAGTTGTTGCAGCACACAAAGGATATCAAACGCAGTTGTTTAACGTTGGATTTTGACAAATGTCACCACCAAGTTGCCATTTCTTCAGTTCCAAGGATGGCTTCAATATCAACTTGATCATTTGCACATCGTTGATGACACTGGCCTCATGGGAGCAGGCTCAGCTTTGTTGGGAAATTTGATGAAGGTATGACAAATCTGAAGTAAACATCAGATAGAAAAGCTGATGGACACGACATTTGAAATTACGCAGTTTCCTGCCTCGAGCTTCGCATTGTCAACACCGGATGGTTTTTTGTTGAAGTTGCATGGGATTTGCATGGGAGTGCATAAAAAGTAAAATTCGAGTGAGCTCTCAACCGGCATACCTGCTTTTGTGCAAACCATTTCAGCATCTAGACCTATGTCCATCCATATGCTTCTAGGCTGAATAGACATTCTCGTCCATAGGTCCAGCATGGATATTACCCTGCCATGGCGCAGCCAAAGGGCATTGCCGCTAGTACCAGCTTGCCAGACTCACGTTCAACTGCCAGGAGGAACCCTTAAATGGCAAAAAGTCGAAACCCCATTGGCGTTTTGTCATTCCATGACTTGTTGGCGTTTTTGCGATGGATTGATTTCAGGAGCTCCCAGAGTGGCAACCCTGGCAACCCTGACTGCGCTGGGATGTTACCGCGACCTGCCATTTTGTTTTTCACAGTACTTTGTTTCATGTCATGACTTAATATACGGGAGTATGGTTTTCTTTGCGTAAATTTTGTGTCACAATATCCATATCATCCCCATGCATCCCGCATGGTCCCTTCAGGCAAGTTCCCGAGCAGCTCTCGCAAGCGCGAATCTGTGACATTGCGAGCCATTCAATACAGAAGCTTGACGGTCATGAGGATCAGTCGGTCAGTTGAACCAAGAGCTTATAGTTCATTCAGATTCATTTTCAGTGGTTGTTGTATCTGTATCTATACCCAAGGATGGTTTTAAGACATAAAGGCTGTCCAGTTGCCAGTCCAACTGATCGATCAGGTGATCGTGTTTTCATCGGAGGGCGGCCAGCCTCTCTGTGGTCCTCCGGCGTGGAGGGTGAAACACTGCAACTGGGCGATGTTGAACTGACCAGTGAAACACTTTCTTACATTTTTTTGTTTCAGAAACATGTGCATCTTTTGATTTTTGTTGAGTCGAGGTCCTCCTATCGCTATTCTTTTAGTGCGCGCAAACTGGCTCTTAGCACGTTGGGAGCCTCGGACCAAAATCTGGAGATTGACGGATCAGAATTTCACAGATGTTCACAAATTCCAAGGTGTCTTTTTATTGTCTCTAGATTCCAGAGGATCTCTCTCAGGTTTGCCACTGGGCTCTCAGTCAGAAGTGGAGTTGCCACGAGATGGCCTTTTGTATATGGAGGTGCGCGTTGAACGTAGATGTGCCTCTTTGTGTTTACGTAAGACCGCTGAACGAAATGAGACAGGAATAAGACGAGTAAGAACTGCAACGATGAGAAATTCAAAGCCGTGTGGCTGTGTGAAATAAAGGCTCACTGTCACAGGGTTGTCATGGATTTTCTCCTATCTTTGAAAGGTAAAGCAAGAGCCAGGCAAAAGGATACTTTTCACTTCAACGGCCCAGGAACCTGCAGTGAAGTCTCGTATCTCGGCCGCTGAAATCAGGACGTGGCGCATGGCAAGATTCAGATGCTGAAGTCTTTGTGCACGGAGATCATGTCCGATGTAATCCCATTTCTACGCTTCAAACAAGCTATCGAATTGAAAAAAGCATCTGAAACCTTGGTTTTTGTCAGGCAAAAAGTGCCACGGAGTCACACCTAGAAGCTTCAGGTCACACATCAGTACGCATCACTACACATAGTACATGTAAACCGATGCATAATTCATTCAACCGCATGATGTGTGTTGTGTTTTTCAGAATCCGTTCGTTTTCTGACTTCTGCGTTTACTTCGAAGCTGAGGTGCTGTGGTCTTGGTGCATGGCTTGTTGTGCTCCCGGCTGGACATGGCACACTTCGCTGAGGAGTTGGTGCTGCGGGGCTTCACAGTTTTGGCTCCAGCAACTCCTCAGCAGTTGTCTGTGAAACGAAACGACAAGGACATAGAAGGACCATGAAAAGAAACATCTCAATCATCATGAATATTGGGATATGAGAGTATTGGAAATATGAAATATGTGATATGAATTCTGTGGGAACAATCAGAAGATCTTGACCTCCA
Organism: Breviolum minutum Mf 1.05b.01; assembly: GCA_000507305.1. Taxonomy (NCBI): domain Eukaryota; class Dinophyceae; order Suessiales; family Symbiodiniaceae; genus Breviolum; species Breviolum minutum. The sequence continues at coordinate 66,237 of DF239814.1, forward strand.
TGGCCAACACCTTGCAGACTTTGTTTTTGAAGCTGAGCAAAGGAGATGGACGATTCTGTGAGTCATGTTACTCGGGCCGCAGCGGTGTTGGTATCAAAAGTTTGCACAGTTGCTTTGAAACTTTATCTTTTCAGAAAAATGCCACGGTCGCAACGCTTTGGAAGTGATTCTGAAGGAGGATGCTGTGGTGCCAGGCGGCTTCGTTGGTTCCTTGCTGGCGCGTGAAGACGCTGAAGAGCGACGACTTCAGGTGTTGCAGGAGATCTGAGGGAAACCCTGTGAAAAAGACGTGTCCAACATATCTGAAAGACGTCGAAAGATGTGCAATCACATCGGTCCAAAGCAAAACAAGAAACCATAAGCAAGCACCATGAAAAAGTAAAGAAAAGCAGACAGGACTACCTGAGTGACCAGAGTGTAATTCATTGCAAATCCAGATGCATCTCCAAACAACTATGGCCACATTTGGCACCAGTAAAGTTCACATGCCATTCTGACATGCCATGACACCTTTTATACCAATCAATCTCATTTGCTTCCGCTAGGCTATATGCTTTTCTTGACTTGACAAACTGCCTCAGGAATGTGTCGACTGGCTACAGAAACGTGGTGCCAAGGAAGTTGGTTTGGTGGGCCATTCACGTGGAGGTGTCACCATCTCTCAATTGGAAGGTGACTTCTGTCGAGTGACTTAGAAGCGAAAACAAAAAAAATGTCGAAACCAACTCGTTTTCTCAGAAAGTTTTACTTGTTAAGGTGAACATTGCTGGGTTCCAGCCACCACAAGTGGATCCGGAAGATACCTTCAGGGAGAATGCAAAGGGACCGATGCTCATCATTTGTGGCACTGAAGATGAAGTCTGTACCCGACCTCCGTTATCCATGGACTATGCCACTTGGATGAAGTTTCATCACTGTCGATGCTTTTTTACAAATGTCGTCATCACCTTTTCGAACATATCATATCAGACATATATAGACATATATCCAAATCTGAAAATACACTCTGACAGGAATACACTGTGGTTGAACTTGCACTTAAGCTCAAGCTTTGAAATGTGCAGGTGCAAGAAACTGTCCAAAGACTGCGCCCAAATGCGGAGAGCTTCTACCCCAATGGCGTCACTCACTTCAACCTGCTGAATCCGCAGGTGGTGGAATCCTGGAAAAGTTTGTTTCCCGGCACAAATGCGTGGACATGTAGTAATGTAGTATAGATCGACCACGACATAGTGACACAAATCCTCTCAGTTTTGCTGCGATTTTCTCGGCATTGCAACCTTTTCTCAGGCTTGGTCTCCTCGGAGCTTTGGCTCCTGCGCCGGAGCCAGCAGCTGCTCAGCGGGTCTCGCAGAGAGTGGCGGATTTCCTGGAGTGCAAAATGGCAAAAATCTGCCAAAATGAATGGAAAGGGCGAAGATTTGATGAAAGGATGTTGGTAGTGACATTTGAGAATTTGTTCGAATCTGACAACCTTTGCAAAGCAGAGAGGCGTAGCAATCATCACCAAAGCGTCAATCATCAAACATCGATCTCCAGACTCTGTCTCAGGCGTTTCAGATTTTCCAGAAAACTGCTGGTTGGCACCTTGAGCCCAACGTCACTTAGTGGGAACAGAATGAACCGAACGCGCAAAGTCTTAAGAATGTGCAAATATATATAAATACATCCCAACATGGAATCAAAAGATATCAAAAGGATCTCAAATGTTCGGAATTGATCCAAATTGCGTTTAAGTCAAAGTCGTTTTTTCGCGATTGGGTCGCTTTAGGTGATGACAGTGGGCTCAACACTGACATCGAGCTCCTGGGAACATGCACAGGCAAAGTGCAGAGGGATCATCCTTTCCAATCCCATGATCCATGTTCTGTCCACGGTGTCCAACGTATATCATCGGATCATGGAGCATGTGCAGAGCACTTTTGGTGTTCTTGAATGAGCAAAATGGCTGCAGATGTGACACGAGGAAGGAAACCAGGAAACCGGCCTATCTACATCACTTCATTCTATCTCCTTTTCTACACCTTGATTCTTAAGCTCCTAAGACTCTTAAGCTTTGATGTTTCATCAGTGTTTTGGCCAGGAGTTGCTGCTGAGAACTTTGCAGTCAGGAATGCAGCCTGATGATGTGTCATGGGAGGTGAATTTTGTTTGACATATTGGTGTCCATGTCAAAATGTCAATAGTGCAAACGGTGGAATCAGTGGAATCAGTGGAATGGATGTGTTCCAATCCAGGCCTTGATGCTGGCTCAAGGCAAAGGCAGGCGATGGGAGATGGCGGCCATGAATCCTGTCAGGATCCTTGGAGTCCTTGGAGACCAGAGACCATCAATTCGATTGATTCGATGATGAGATTCGATGATGATTCATGATGCTTCACTAAAAAGATCTTTAAAGCATCTTACTGCCAAAGTGCTGTGTTTGTCGCCCAATGTCCATCCCCAAGTCAAGCGTCATCGATTGGGTTTGGACGTGGGCTCAAGCCTTTTTCCAGCAGTGCTGCTGTCTCAAGATGCAAAATGCAAACTGCCCATGAGACTATTGTGAACTCGAGCTTAAAACATTGCTAGAGGCTTGTAGCAAGTCGTATTAAGATGAGCAAACGTGTAGAAACGTATGTACGTGTTCATTAACACCTATGATCATATGCATATTATGATGAAGCAATGCATATGATGGAGCCATAGTGAAGCAATGGCCTAAATATGGCGCCGCCTCAACCATGACTTAAGATCATGTTGTCCAGCAGTTCTGGCAACAAAAGGTCTGTATTATTGAAATTGCATCAATGTCGGTGGGTCTACCGATTCCACATGTAGATACAGCAAGAATCCGTCGTTGATTCCTTTGTAAAGTCTATTAGCCTATCGCTTTGTGATGGCAGGAGGCCCAGCAGGCTGGTTGTGTGTCACACTGAAATCCATAGCATCATTAGGCTTCATCGCCTGAATAGATGGAAAGTTGAATTTGCTACAGATCGAATTGATTCACTTTGTTTTTTTCTATTCAAAGTTCTACAAATGCACAAAAAACCCTTAACATATCATCAAACCAACTCTCCGGGTTGCAGGTGTTTCCTATTTCTTCGTTTCTCCGTTTCTTGCAGGTCGCGTGTCGCCGGAGGAGTTGGAGACCGTGCCGACAGCCGAGCTTCTTTCCGAGCTGAAGCGTAGGCATGGTCCGCAGCGTAGGCTTCCCAACCTGAAAGACATTTCGACAAACTTCAAACGTTTTGATGCTTTTCGAAAATATGCAAACGATTCTCTTGTAATAAAGTCGAAGTGTGAGCTCACCATGATGAATCATGGTGAACCCAATGCGCTCTGACAGGCATCAGCTGCTTAGCCGGACACCTGCCAATATAGCTGTTTTGGGCCCGCCGTGTGTGGGAAACTTGGCCGAAGCTGCCGAAGCTTGTGCAATCCCTCGAAGTGAATTCAAACACAGGAAGTTTCCCCTCAACCACCCCCAAACATGGGATGAGAATGGATGAGAAGTGTTTTTGGAAATGTTAAACACCGGAATGAGATGACCCTACAATGAACACAGATGTTTCAATATGTTTCAATTCTTTTCATGCAAAAAACACACCTTCCAGCAAGCGCTTTGAGGAAAACAAACGCAGGCGGATGCCCTGAGAAGGGCCTTCGGCGTATGTCGGATCTCTGCTAAAGATCTCTCGAGTTCCCTGGTGTGAATTTGCGCGTTCTTAGCACTTGTGGCATGCGAATGTCACGTTTGACAGCATTCAACCTAGCTCAGCAGTGAAATGCTTGTTTTTGATGGTTTCGAGTAGTATTGGTTGTTAAATATGTGTCCACAAACAAACACACTTGTCTTGCGCTGTCCAACTCCAAACTCCTTGACATGCTCCTTGTCCCCTCAATTTCTGCTTCGGAAAAAGACCCAGGTGCTTCAAGTGATGAAGAAGCCATGTCACTCGGTTTACGATTTTGGTATGTCGTTAGTCACGTTAGTCGTTTGGTTGCTTTTTTTCAACTGTTGGTTCAACGGTTCGGTTGTTAGTAACGTTAGTTCGCTCAGTTGGCTCAGTTGGCTCAGTTTTCCAGGCAAAATGTGGGCCTTTTGTTGCAACGCCACCAGTGTCGTCGCGGATTTGTCCTGGATGGCTTTCCCACCACCGTGGCGCAGGCACAACCTTTGACCTGTGTTGTGGATCACACAGGTCGATGTAACGTTGGAAGCTTTTACTCCGAATTTCGCTGCAAGCCTTTGAAAGTAGATTACATGAGAGTTCACAAGATGTTCAGAATATGAGAAACAGGAAATGGTATGAATATGTATGAACACAAAACGAATTATATGAATTATATGAATTATCTGAATTTGTATTCTACATTTTAAACGTGTTGTTCTCGACAAACCTTAAGGCCACACATGTCGAGCCGTTGATTCGTGGAAGGCTTCGCGCCTGGAGGAAGAGCTCGCGAAGCAGAAGAAATCGTTGGATGCAGTGATTTTTCTGGATGCACCACAGGAGCAATGGGAGATCCGGAACAGTGATAGATCAGTGAACGCATGTGAAAAAAGGAAACGGATTAAAAATGGCTTTTATATGCATTCATATGCATTTATGTCAAGATGTTTCAGTGGGTTTGCTGAGTTTGCTGGTCTTCAAAGCTGCTCGCAACCATCCAACCATCGTTGGTATTTGGGCACCGTTTCAGATCGACTTCTATTGGCAGAAGACTATGTGCAGGGTGTGCAAATGGGAGATGCTAGCTGCTAGTATTGACAATGACTAAGATGTATACAGATCTTTCATTTGCCTGCAGCAAAGCAGAAGTTTTACGGTTTTACGAGATGTTCTGGAAGAGACATTTCCATGGCAGGATGTTCTTCTCGAAAGATGCCAAGGGCGACTTTTACATGAAGCTTCAGGCTTGGCAGAAAATAGAGGATGTGACGATGTCATATTGCATCTCCATGTCTCTATGTCTCTAACGTTGAGGTCGTTTGTACCACGACTTGCACCGAACTCCCTTGGAGAAAGGGATCGATGACTTCACGGGAGAAAATTTGGTTAGACCGCCTTTTGAGGACATGTGCTATGCAAAGATGTTTTCGCTGTCAAATGCTGGAGCAAATCACGACGTCAACTTTGCTCAGGACTCAAAACTCAAAGGGCAAGTTGAGCGTTACCAAAAGGTGTCTTGGACAAGCTTCACCCGAGCTGTAAGGATCCGGACAGAATGTTCAATGAAATTATGATGATATGATGATGTGTATGTAATATGAATGAAGACAAGGATACAAGGATAAGTGATAGAATGTCTTCCTTGCAACCAGTATGTAGGCGGCCATCTTTGGACTTGACAAGATAGGTATCTTGAATCTTCACAGCCACAGTTCCAAGGATTCAAATCTGCTACGACAATTCTTTTCCAAGAAGAAATGTCACGTGAGGGATGTGGACGCCACCAAGGGCATTGACCAGGTGCAGACATTACAGGGCACATTTGGCAAGGATTCTTACTCCCAGATTCCAGTGTCGGTTGAACATGTTTGAAACTGAAACAGGTGAGCGCTGCATGCCTGGAGCCGATCGCCCCTGGTGAGTCTGAATAAAAGCAAGCAATCGAGGATCGAATCGAGATGAATGAATGGATCCTTTCAGTGAAAATATGATAGAAAAAACTTGAAAACAACCAGAATGTTTGAGCATTTTGTGATCTTAATCAGACACTTCAACTGGAAATCGTAGAAGCTTCGATGCGCCGGATGCCAGTGCCCGCCTTGGCCAAGGGCCAGCTCACCTCGGCCCATATTCAAGTTATGTTTCATTGTGTCAACTGTGAAACGTGTCCAAGAAGCGTTTTGAAATCAGTGGTCCCATAGCAAAATCCAGATTTTGATTGACGTATACGGCCTTATCTCAGATTCAAGGGGCCGGTCGGTGTGTGTAGCTACATCCCTTTCAGGCCAGCAAAAGCCGGTGGCGCCACGGGCATGTGCAAAGAAAAAGGAGGAAAAAAAACTGGCAGTAAAAGTTTCGCAAATTGGTTAATTGTGAAGTGAGCGGTTTTTTGTCCAACTCATCCTTGAAATGTCTTACTACAGAGGAGTGATTTTTGACAGCTCTCAGGTGGTATGTGACCGATGTGCCCATGCCAGAGTTCCGACCTGTGAATTTGCACTTTCTAAAAGTGCCTGTAATGTTAACATTAGTTGATCATATTAACCCCAGATAAAAGTGACAAATTGCTACTACGACTTAGATGGGACCCGTCCCCCAGTTGAACAGCATTGGAGTTTCATTAATTGTGGTTTCATTAATTCTGGGGTTAACATGATGTAGTTCATTTGTGTTTTGTCAGAATCATGACCACATTTGGAGCCTGGCCTGGCCTAGCCTTTTAAGGTGCGCTCTTTGAATACGTTGACGACCATCTACCACTGGGGCGATCAGTGCTGCAGCTCAAGGGTTCCACCGATTCTCCTACCGATCTGCAATCTGCACCGTGCTGTGCTGTGCTGGTCGCTGCACCGTGCGGTGCTGGCTGTCGAGGTGGAACCTCGCCTTGCACATTTTCCACCAGATGAAGCGAGCGAGCTCAGATAAACTCTGAAACAATGTCCCAAGAGATGGACTAATTTAAGATGCTGCGTTACGGACTTTTGAACCATTTTTTTATTGTTTAAACCATATGTTTTGATCTGAGATGCAAGGCATGCAGCCTTGCACAGTTGCCCAGGTGCCCCGATGCCGTGAGCTTCAACCTGGCCTTGGCCGCTTGTCGCAGTGACGCCGCCTCCGTCGCGAAGCTCTTGGCATCCATGAGGTGAGACAACGTGGACAAAGGTGAAAGACCTTTGAAAATCACAAAAATCAAGACGAGTTATATGAGTTATATAAGTTATGTATAATTACACAAGGAAGTTTGAGGAGACTCTGACAAGGTGAAAAGAGACAAACATGAATTAAACCACAACGTTTGCAAGAAAAAATATGAAACTATTGTCAAAAGAAAATCAGAGCTTGCTTGTTTTGCACTGTCAAAAGGAAAAAACGGCTAGAGCTGGATTCTGTTCAGACCTCAGGTTCTAATTTCAAAAAAGAATGAAAATTATGCTAGTATGCATGTGTTTCATCTTTCATGTGTTTCATGGGTTTGGATGTCGAACTTTTCAACTTTCCGTCCCAGATCGGGGCCAATTCGGCATTGACTTCCTTGGCCACCACGGCGTCGTGGAGAGCTTCGTTCAACCTCTTGGATCTCATGAGGTGCGTCGCTGCTTTGGTCCGTCGAAACATCCTGTGACTGTCATGTTTCAGCCAGGAGCGAAAGCATCTCCACTGAGTTGGCTGCAACCTTGAGCCATGTGTTTCAAAAAAGGATTTACTTCAATCTTCACTTACAAGTCATTTGTTTCAGCCTTTCGAGGTTCCTTACGTGGGATTCATTGATCTATAAATGATTTACAGTAGTTATGACATATATCATATATCATACAATCAATCACTGGCTATTATGATGGATATGATATGATGATATCTTGATGTCAATCCAAGGCCACCAGTAGCGCGATCACCGATGCCTGCCAAAGAGCAGGTCAATGGCAGAGGGTCACAATCTCAGAGCGAGGGTCTTGAGTCGGTTAGCCATGAATGTAGATAATATATGATAATATCCTCTCACGAGTGGCTTGAACGTTGAAGGATGTTGCATGTCCCTTCGGAAGGTTTCCACGTAAAGATAGCAAGATTTGAGGCATTAGAATCCATTAGATATAATCAATTTGGAGCGGTTCTATGATCAAGGAAAATGAAATAAATTCAATGCTTCAGTGCAACTTCAACCAAGGTGTTGCTAGCTCTTCGTTTTGGAGATGCCCACATCGACTCAGAGGCACTCAAAATTGTTGAGTCTGCAGCCACTGATGTAATTAATGATGCATTCTGAATATGTTCATTGTCTCGAGATGTTTCGAGCAAGAAGTTGTTGATAGGTCGTGGCTGTTGCAGTCCAAGCTGCGGAAGAGAGTGGTCGTATCTTGGCAGAAAGCTTCTTGACGATCAGCAATGGACTTCCCGGGCACATCTAGTTGCATATCTTCTAGCTACGTTCCTGGATTCAAGGGTTTGCAGGGTGGAAGAAGTACTTGTGGCGGTTCGTTTCACTGCCAAGCTCAATTGCCTAGTCCTGGCTCAGTTGCAAAAAATACGGACAAATATGGATGAATAGTCCTATCACGTTTGTCAGATACATGTTTCGCAAAGGTTTAACAAAAATGCTTTAACTTATCCCTTGCTTCAAGTCGAAAGACAGTGTGTAGATCAGAATGATCAGAATGCAAGGTAAAGCTACAGATAAAGCTCCATAAGCATTTTGTAGAGGTTTTATTTGCCATATTTGCCATGGCAAAAGATGCAAAAGCACCAGAGCGGCCAGCAGTTTTTGCCTTGTCGGATTTGAATGTGGAACTCTTGGGCAAACATGGCATCCACATCGTGGCCATTGAACCGCTGGGCGCCGAAGTCCGTGGTTTCGATCTTCGAAAAAAACCCAACGACGAAGTCTTGAAAGCGTTGGAGGCGAGAAGAATTTGAGAATGAGAAACGAAATGTCGATGTTGCATGATGTTGTATAATGTGACAATGTGATACAATGTGCATAGAATTTTGTTTCAAAGCAAGAACTTTGAATGCGAAAATAAACCAGAACCGAGCGATTGATACTGTGATTCTTTTTGCAGTTTCCGAGTGTTTGAGGCAGAAATGGCTTCGAGAGGGTTCCTAGTCTTCAGTGGTCAAGGAATTTTGAGTGGCGAGGAACAAGTGCAGTGCAGCAAATTCTGGGGAGCTCAGGAGATGCATAGCACTCATGGTGTGCATCCACAGGCTCCCAATCGTCACATCTTTCGTTTAAGCAATGACAACTCTGTAGGAATCACAGGGGTTGGGCCACAATGGCACAATGATGGATCCTTTGAAGCCAATATTTTCTCACATGTGGGATATCACATTATTCGAGTTCCAGAACAAGGAGGTGATACAGAATTTGTACACCAAGGAGCAGCATTCGATGCTTTGCCCAAGGAAACACAGGACACAAAATTCCTGCTTCATTTGAGCCTGTGCCTTTTTTTCTTCACAGCCAACTTTCCTTAAATGAAAGACATAGAAAATGAAAAACATGAAAAACAATTGATTTTTACATAGTAATAGTGGTAGCTCTCAAGTTTACAGCCGCAAAACGTGGAGGACTATTGGTCTCGCCTGGTCTCCATCAATGCCACATCAGGTGTCTTACATCCCATGGTTCATGACCATCCTATTTCTGGTCGACGATCCGTCTATCTCCACTTGGGCATGACGGGTGGCATTTTGGAAAGAAGTTTGGATTCCAACAGCGGCTGGCGTCTCTTGGAGCACGATGAATTGTTGAAAGTCTTCCGGAGCTACAACGAATTGTTGAATTCGGGTTTTGGAAATGATGGAAAAGCGGGAAAATATGCTATGAGCTATCCATATCGTCAAGGTGATTGTATCTTCATTGACAATTGGGCCATTGCACATCGAGCTTCCCCTGAAGCTCATATGGATCAATCGAAACAAGGATTACGAATCCTTCATCGAACAACTGTAAAATCACCAAGACCAGGACCACTTCCACCGAAGGGTCTTCCTTCCACTGCAACCCAAGAGCTGCTGATGTCAGCAGATTGTGGAGAAGGTGTTTTCGTTGCAGGAGGCTTGGGATTCCGATGGGATCCAAATATTCATATGCAAAATTGAACCCATTGGAACTGATTTTTGAGTGCTCCAAAGTGAGCTGATTTTAAACCATCTCGAACCATTTGTGCGTTGGGAACCACCCAACAAGCACGCAACATCATGACAATTCCAACAGAGTGTGACAGATGCAAAAAGTTGACTCGATGACTTCTCCTAGTCTATATTGATACTCTTCTACTATTTTCTCTATCTTATGATCTTGCCTTCTCTTGGACTTGTTTGATGTCTCACATGGCGATGCTGTGACATATTGTGACATCAACTTTTTCAACTTTTGAACCTTTGTGAGGAATTGCGACACAGGAGCCATTCAGAGTAAAACGAGTCAAGAAGTGATACGAAGTGATGTGAGTTCTCATATTGAGTCTGATATGGACATTTGTTTGAAAAAAAAACGGACGATTTGCTGGGCAGGAGCTCTTGGAGGAATTGCAAGAGCTGAGTTACCAAGTCCTCTCGAGCAAAAAAAAGGCCTTGCCCGCCCACATGGTCGGACTCGGACACGATACCACACTTTCGGTTCAGATTTCTACTGGCTGTGCCAAACAGGGTGACATATGCCGACATTTTGAAAGTTTTTTTGATGGCTCAAGTTTTTGGGTGAGAAGGGGGTTGGCTATGAGATGAGAGCTGATTCCAAAACCTGTTTGGCACTTCAAAGTATTTCAAACTCTTCACATGCACTGTCACTATACCACACCAACTCTACTTGATTCCTTTTTGTTCTACTCTATTCTGACCCTTCGACAATGGTCCCCACTTTCAATGTGTTCACACCTGAAAGTGATTTTATGAGAAAAGGATGGAAAAAAAAAAAGCAATCCATCGCAATGTCCGTTTTTGTTGCCTGAAACAACCCGCAACCGCAGCATGGAGCCCTTGGATGAATGGCGCCACGTCGAACGAGGCCTCGTGAGTTCCCAGCGACGGGCCTGGAGTTTGGCCAAACCCTCCGAGGCGTGACGGGATTCGGAAATGCGCGCCTTTTCGCAAGATCTCGGAATATGTATACGTAGTGTGAATATATGTGTATATACATATATACAGATTAGATTAAATCATATATATATATATATACATTCGTTACTGTATCATATGTATAATGCATATTTGATCAGATGTGTCCTGGATCCACAATTTGCGGCAGGGTATGGATGCATGGGTGGCGCGTCTCTGGAGCCGTATGGATCGAGATCGCAACGGCTTCGTCACAAAAAAAGAATTGGACTGTGAGGACGTGTGAATGGATTCACGTGTCACGTTACACGCACGTTACGACCGTCAAATTCAGATGAGTTTCCCACGGTCATTTCGTATACCTTGTAATGATATTCATAAGTAAACTAAGTAAACCTTCAATTCATGGTTTCTGTGTTGTGCTGTGTGCCTCAAGGTGTCCTTCAAATTTAACGGTGGTACCTTGCAGGAGTTCCACAACATTGTTCGCGCTGCTGTAGCACCTCAAAGTGGGCTAAGTACAGGTGGCGCCTCCTATTCCAGGCCTGATTTCATCGCATTTGGACTTTGAACTCACCATGGAAAAAAATTGCAACAATGAGAACGAAGCAAGAAGAGAAACAACATAAGACACAAAATAATGAACATATAGCAACATCACATGTTTAAGATTTTTTGAAAAACATCAAGTGAAATGGAGTCAAAGCGTCTCAACTGCAGGACCCAAGTGAATGTCGATGGTGCTATCGAGTTGTGCCTTCGAAAAGCTGATGTCAACAAGGACGGCAAAAAGGAAGGTGCTATCGAATTGTCGAATGACCGAGACGGGCTTGTTGGATTTTTTTTCGTTGTTTCTCCATTCAACTGAGATCCAGTGCAACGATCTAAAACATTTAGCGGTTTAGCCCAAAAAAACATCAATAAATTTTGAATAAACATAATTTAGAAATTTGGTTGTCAATTCCAGGGCATTTTTTTGTTTTTTTTCCAGTCGGCTGCCACTAGGACTCGAAGCTGTCTTTCAAAGAGTTCCGAAGTTTGATGCGATGTTTGAGAGAGCCTCGGTTGGCGCGCTACTCCGCGAATTTGGCCTTTGCGTTGTTCGACTTGGATGGAAATCACTATGTGAGTCGTGACGAGTTCCAGGAACTTTACGCATTTCTATTAGGTCACCATCCCACAACGGAGGATTTTGAGAAGGAATGGGATCGTTTGGTACAGCATGGTGACTCTGGCGAGTACGCCGATCAACGTAGCTACATCCGCTGGCTCCAAACTTCGGAGAATCCAAACATCCAGCAACAGGCACCCGAGTGCCAACCTCATAGTGCTGCACCAAAGGCCAATTCAATTCCAACAAGTCCCACGTCAGAGATTGAATTGACACGAACACGACCAAGATGGAATCCACGATTTAATTGTGGTGTAAATCCTGGACATGTCAATGACAGTCGTCCAGCTGGATTACGAGAATATTTTTCCAGGCAGCAGTCGATGCCAGAATTGAAGCGATTTTGGGAAGCACATGATGGTTCAACCTTTAGAAAGCACTTGGAGGCGCTGTTTTAAACAGTCAAAAAACACAAATTGAAAACGAGAAAACGTCGTCGAAAACGTCACGTGTTAATCATGATCATGATTTAAAAATGCTGATCAAAGATTGTGTCGACGAGTTTTTGAATCGGCGAAAAGGTGATACGTGATATACATGACTTCTAATCAATGTCAATAGATTTCGAATATTTTCGAATCAGTTGCTCAGTTCTCCAAACGTCAGGCACACTACAGCCCACCTGCATCAGCGCCGTCCTGCAAACTTTTCCCCAAGCTGCTCTCCACGGAGGGCGGATCACCGATGATGTTACCACAAAGGTACCGAGCTTACGAACAACCATTTTGCCTGCATTCAAAGATGACTGCAATGTCACAAAAGATAAGCTCTGATTCAAGTTTGGACGGTCTGATTCTTTATTTCATTTTGTCTTTATGTTTTTCCTGCTCATAGTCGCAGTGGCGTTGAGACCTTGAATGCCTTGATCTCAAGAACATAATATGTACGCAAAATTGTTTTTTATCATCTACAAAATATATTACAAAATAGCACTTTAATTTGGACACCTAGGGGCTCTGAAGCATGCGTGTCAAAACCTGGCATCATATAGCATATGAACAAGGGTCTTCATTCAGAGCCAGCCAGATTATGCACTTCATAGTCATTCATATGTTTTTTTTGATTTACAGACAATACTGCAATTAGTGCATGGAAATACATAGTTTGATTTTGGGCCGAGGCACAGCCCTGGTGGCTCCATGAGAGATTTGTTGAGTGGGGAAATTGTGGCCTGGCACGATTATTGGTCGCCACAAGCGCGGTACAGGCAGGCTTCGGGAGCTTTGGGGAGTTCCTGCTTCGAAGTTTCTGATTTGGATTTTGGACTCAGAGGCAGACGCAAACCCGCTGCTTGACACGACAGGCGTCCATTCCATTTACAAGATCGTCCACTTCTGCCTTTTGAGACCTTCGGGGATGTAGTTGACGCCTCTGTGGGGAGCTTGGAGACTTCGAGTTGAATGATTTTCTAGACTTTTTGAGTGATTTTCTGGAGAATTGATTTGCCAAGCTTCCGCAATTGCCCTACTAATAAGCACATCGAACACATCACCGTCGCCGTCGATTTTCTCCCCAGAAAATCGACTCTTCTCCTTCCACCTTGCGACGGCGCAACCGAATGCTCGACGTTCCGGCTGCCCAGCATCGAACACACGGCGTTGGAAACGGTTTCCACGTAGACTGGACCAATTGGACCAATGGGTCTCATGGAAAAGGACAGTAAATTGATATGGTGAAGTATTATCCTGTAGAATCAAAGTTAAAGTCTTTATGTTTGCACCCAATCACAGGGTGTGTTGAAGTATTACGAAATATTCATGATCAAGGGGTATTCAACAGTTCAGCAGGCACGCTTGAAGCGTCGCAACAAGCTTGGAGGTCCACAAAGGACGGGACCGCGTGGGATTGTCACATTGTCACATCCGTCATCCAAGAGGATCCTGAGTTTGTTGTCTGTGGCAGGAAGTGCCTCCTGGAGGCTGAACCATGGTAGCGGTAAGTGCTGCGGCCAAAGAATCTGCCAAAGTGCATTTTTAAGAAGCTAATCAGGCTGCCATGTGTTTTTGACAGAGCTGTTTTTTTTCAAGTAAACATAAAATGTATATATTTATATATGTACAAACACCAACATATCAAAGTGAAATACATTCTTCTTTTGTATCATATTATACACAATTCCCAATACAGATCATGGGATGTGATATGACGAGAAGCGGACGCAGCTGAAGGCATACAGGTTTTAAATGGGACGTTTGGAGCCCCGGGTTCACCATCTAGTCGATGTGCCAAAGGCATCATCACAGTAGGAACGCATCGAAATCAAATCGTTGAAAATAGATTTTGAAAGCGATGCCTAGTGAGCAAGAAACGATGGGAAAATGGTGAAAAATACCGGCATGTTGTACCCAAATGTGCCTCCAAAAGACATAAGGTGGATGATTCCATCCTAGGCACCTCTAGAGAAATGATCCCGCTGTGGCTCAAGGCAGTGGATGGTGTGTTTCTTAGATATAAAACAGTATAGAACCATGACCATGACATTTCATAGGTGTGATGGATATATTCTGATATCAAGACGCTTAGATTGTCAAACGTTGAAGAACTCTTAGTATCCTCACCATGACATCCAACCTCTTCACCCTTGGAATTAACAGCTTCAGAATTATAGATCGACCGGGAAAACATCTCACCTTGCAGAAAGTCGCCATGCCGTCGGGCACCAAAAAGGACAAAAAAGAGGTCCGGAAAGACGAGGTCCGGACAGTCCTAACGGTGCTGCTCGATCCACTCTTTCTTGATCTGGTTGACGGTGCATGCGGCATGTCAAATTATTTCATGCGACTGAGTCACTCCAGGCTGAAAAGGAAAATGCCGCTCGGATGAAGCTGGTTACGTCTCACTCGTGTCACTCGTGTCACTTGCAGTTCAGCACACGGCAAGTTTGTCATCGATCCACCACAGGTGAAGGCAGAGGAAGACATCGAAAGTTACAAGCGTCTTGACTTTCTTGACTCCCTTGACTCTGGAGTTTGTGAGATATTGAGATAATGAAATTCAAATTGATTGTCAATAGTTAATTAGATGTTTTGTATCTCTTCATGTTCTTTTCAATGTCAACCTGTGTGCGTCCAAAAACAAAAGACCAAGCAGTCTGAGCTCCATTGAGGAAGCGGAAGATTGCAGACCTCGAAAACCTCGGCCGAAGTGGTGGTGTAGCTTGTGCTAAGACATGCCGGGGAATGTCCAAATATGATTAGATATAATTAGAATGATTATGTACATGATATTGAATTTGAAGAATATGTGATTATCAATATGATCAATTGCAGTTGCTAGTATAGACTAAGTTGGTTTTCACTTTGACAAGCATCGCAGCAGGAAGGGTCTTGTTTCATGCTTTTGCACAGAGATCTATTGCACCTCTCAGCTTTTTTGTCAAGGTATATGTCCCTCCCTTCAAGCACCTTGGCATTAGCTCCGGGTCTATGGGTCGTACAGGGTGGTCAGGTCAAGGTCAACAGGAGATCTGCATTTTGTGTCTCCCAGGCTGGCACGAATGCAGAAAGAGATTGAAGATAAGACCAGTGCAGAATACCAGCGACAGACTTGGGAGGCCTTTCGCCTTTCGATACTTGACACATGACAGACTTGGAGATGCTCCAAAAATCCTCAGAATCGAAACCACACATCCATGAAAGGCGCTCAGAAAAAGTATCAACGGTTTGGTGAACAAAGTCAACGTTCCTTGGCTTCCTGATGTTTGCAGCACTCGAAACGACCCCAAAATCTTCTGAACGGCAAGTTGTCTTCTGAATCCAAGGTGGGAAACATCAAAAACATCGTGGAGGAGCCACACTTGGCACAGATCCTATCCGGAAGCTGCCATCCGAAAGGGTGTGATATATTGCCTCGTTATAGACAACTCACTCAAAGCTAATCACAGATGGTGTCAGTTGAAAGTGGATCTACATTTCTATAAAAGTCATCATCTTCCCTTCCATACTCTTTGATATATTTTGCAGCATTGCATTACTCTCGTTCCTTTGCTTCGTGAGATGCAAACAGAACAGTTGACAGGAGCTCTTCCAAGAAAACCTTGTGCGCGGTCGTGGTCTTCTGGTCCGTTCAGGGCCAAGTGGCTGCCGAGTTTCACGCCAGATTCTACCACGTTCTGCCATGGCAAGGCTCCCATTTTCAATCCCATGCTTGTTGATCGATCTCAGGTGCATTGATCCGTGCCCAAATGGCTTCTCCGGGTTTTACCCATGTTTCTTGGCTGTCAGATGATAAAATGTGCCAAAATGTGTTGATTAAGAATTGAACTCTAGAGAGTCATATGAAGTTGGCAAAAAGATTTGGTTGATTCTATCAGATGTCCATTCACATCGGAAACAAATGGAGTTGAATTAGTTGAATGTGGGCGAAGATGTCTCGAGCTGTGAGATGTGCACAGGTTTTTGCAGCGCTCCTGGCAGTGATCAACTCAAAGCTGTGATCAACTCAGCCAATTCAGCTCTCAAGACTCCGAGTTCGGGCTATTTGACGCTGCATAAAGCTGAGAAAAAGATATGAGTATAAAGTTTATAAAGGATGTTAAAGCTAGATATGTTAAGCTAGATATGTTTCTATTCCTTATGAAAGTTAAAGTATGTTAAAGTGTAAATTCCCAACTACGATGTGCGTTCTGTTGAAGAGACTTTGCATTCTATTTTTATGCAAAATATACAAAAGAGAGCCGGTCGAGCAGATTCTTCTGCCGTTCTAGGCCCGAAGTTGGCGACTTGCTGATCCGGCGAGTGATTTTGCAGTTCCGTCGAGCATACAAGAGGCACAACGGAAAGGTGTGAAAGGTGAATAGGTTGAAAATGGTTGAAATGAACAGATCAGATTGGGAGAATCAAGATGTACAACAAGACATTGCTTGTTGAATGGTTCACCATGCCACATAAACATCATTTCAGTGTCATGTTGAGTTGCAAATCCTGAAACAGCCACAGTTTTTCCGCAAAAGGAACGATAAGATCGTCACCACGGCGGCGATCAAATTCATGGCACACTTAGTGAATCAGAAGGTGCGATTTGGTCGGGTTGCAACCTTGGGAGGTGAAAATCGAAATAGAATTCCCAACTCAGGATCCACCTGAGACATATATTTCAGCATGTATGTTCATATATACATATGATGTGAAATAGGTATATATATATATATGTGAAATACATATAGGTTACATGTCTATCAGATGTATATGGATATTTTTCGATCCAAGAAGCACTCAGTGACGCACCTCGGACTGTCACAGATCGCTTCTGAGCTGCTGGCTTTGCACGTTTCGACGCTGCTCTTGGAACGAGTCACAGAGGACTGCAGATCTGGCGCTCCAACGGATCTCACGGATCATGTTGGATACAGGAAATGCGATTTTCAGGAAATGATTTGACACTTTATTGGAACAGTTGAAACATATCCATATTTTCAAGGTATCCCACAGCTTAACATGATATTTTGTCTAAGTTCCATCGAGCCCTCTTTGGTTAGCATTGAATTCAGTGTGCACTTCGCCACAGGACTCCATTGAGGTTTGCGTCAGCTTCCTGCAGGACTGGATCTTGAATCAGATCAATGAACGCATTCCGAAATATCCCGAAATCCTGAACGATTTGTTTTGGTGTTTTGGATCTTGTTGAACACAGTAGCGTTGCAAAGTTGCAAATCTTATGTAGTCTTAGTGTGATTTGATGCTCAGGAAGTGGGACAGGCCCTGGAGGAACTGTCGAAAGCCGGCTGCCAAGCCATCTTTGAAAGGCCTGGGCTCTTAAGAAACTCTGATCAGAATGAATCCAAGTATGTCAAGGTCAAGTATGTCTAGGGTCTACACATGTCTAAAATACCTACCGGTTCTAAACTGAAAACGAAACTCGAAAAAACATATTAGAACAGAACAATCATGGCAATTTCTCTGCATGAGAGGTGTTCAAACAAGCCTTGTCACCTAGGTTTCGCACAATCCTGCATGAAGGTGAGATTGACAAGTTGGCATCTTAGTGTGAGCCAAATCGTTTCTCCGTGATTCTGTCAAATCTCAATGCGTCTTAATCATCTAATCCCTATTGATGGTTCTTGTCCTTTGTTGCCATTTGATAGCAATTTGATATCTACAGAAGCTATCCCGTCTATTTGATCTTTCCGACTTTTGCCTGAACAAGCGGACACCAGTGTGCTTGGCCAGCATTAGGTTGCCAAATCCTAGACGCTTACTGTTTGAACAGGCGAGTCCAGTACGTCATCGAAGGGCTCTTCGAGACTCGAAGGAAGAAGTTTAGCGACCACCCCATGGCAGCTGCCCTCAATGGATCAACGTCGAGAACGATTGAAAAACACAAGTTTGACCTTCCTTTGCACATCTTTGCTATAGAAACTTCGAGAGTTTCACACATTTTTTTCGTTTCTGTTCATTCTGTTCGATCAAAGACTCTTTTCTCCGTTGTGAGCGCTCAGCCAAGGTCGTAGAGGAATTGGACCTTGTGGAAGATGAGGAGCAGATTACGCATGAGGCGACGTCAAACGTGAAGCTGTAAGATGTAAGCAAAGACGTGATAAAAAGATATAAAAAGGACGTAGGTTCAACAGCTTCGTGTCAAGATTGAGTTAGATGAGTTGTTCAGATTAGGTGGATTTGCTGGACGAGACCATTAAGGGTGAAGAGACTCTCAACATCTTCAAGGCCTGGGCATGTTCTTAAGACTCCACAATTAGTTGATTTTTTCTGATGGGAAATGGATGCGAAAAATAGATGAGAAATTGGAAATTGAAATTGAGGCCATTGCCCCTGAGTCCTATGCAGCTGATGAGGCCGTGCGGAGATTTTCAGATTTCCATGGATTTAGCAGGTTCTGAAAGACATGCCTGGCTTTTAATGCACCTAAATCATATGTTTATGCTGTTTGAGTCATTTCTTGTATGGTTTGCTGTTGTGGTTTGTGTTTCTTGTGTAGTATGATGTTCGTTGTAGTGTTGATATGTTACATTGGTTGTTGCGGGGAAGTTGCTGGGATGTAGATTGCATTTTGAACTGTTACAATGGAAACAGAATGTTCTCAATGAAACTATATTGTCCAAACTGTGAAAATCAATGCAAACTTTGACATCTTAGCTTCTTCCCCACTTAGACATTTTTGAAGGTGGACTCACATGTTTCAGAGGCCAAGTGGAAGTTGATCTCCAGCGAGATCTTAGGATTGGAACAGGCAAGTTTGCTTTCAGATTCTCTCTTGAAGATCGGTGGTGTTTGGAAATATGTCAATTCCTTTGGTTGTTGTTTGCATGGCGAGTTTTGTGTTTGCAAGTTGACATTCAAATAGATTCAAGCATCTCCGAGCATCTCAGCTTGTGTCCTTCCGAATGCCGTGACGTGTGCCGCAGGATGAAGGCAGCGATAGCAGCGATGATTCGGATGAGGAAGCCGATGCCGCAGCAGACCGACGAGCTCAGGAGACATCGCGAAATCTCGACATCGTTCGTCGTAGCGCGGTATACATCCTGGTGTATCCTGGTACATGCTGACCACATCGTCGTCGTTTGCAGCGTGGTGAGTCCGTTTTGAGGAGAAAATCTTGGATTTCACGGAGCAGGATTTGGTGAACTTGAGGAGGCCGACAGGAGAACTGTCGAAATTCAGTCCGCAGAGCCCGCATAGTGTACTGTTAGACGAAGCGGTGATCAATTTTGTTGGAAATGGTATCATATAAGTTGATGATGGATCAGAAAAAGAAAGAACATACATTCTATTCCAATGTATCCAACTATCTCCATTTTCAATACCATTTTCATACTGCTTCCAGGCAGATCTACCTCGTCATCATGTCCTCTGTACACTACGAGGATTTCGGATCTTATTGGCAAATTCGAACCAAGATTCGAAGATTCGCAATGCACACAAATGGCAGCATGTGTCATTTTTTGAATCCAGGTGACTTGATGTACATTCTGCGCAGGAGTGTGTTCACAAGATTCTAAAGCTCAACATCGCAGAGGGTCAGGAGAAAGAGGTGGGTACAACTTTGAATGCTACTAGTAGAAGTTCAAAGAGATTTTTGAAAAATATGCAACCAAATTTCTTGAAACTTTCAGATTTGCCTTGCTCAGCCGGCCGGCCAGGTATGCACTATGCTCATCGACTGTTGCGCCATGGAGAAGATGTTCAATAGGTGTTTGACCATGTTTTCATCACTTCAACCTCTTCTCCGACCTCTAGAAACAGCCGTTGACTAAAAGATTTCCCTTGAATCAATGCTACTTTTGTGTGGTGAAAAACAGGCATCTCTTCCGTCTTCCGCCCTTTGTTTGATGCTAATCGCATGCCAGGTTCTTTGTTTTGCAGGCACGGTTCTTTGTCTTTTCGTAAGATTTCAACTTATTTCAGAATTTCAGGATCCATTGAAAAGGCATACGGCATACAGCATATAACCTGTGAAGGATGCATGGTAACAACCCCATCGTCCCAACTGGTCAAGTTTCTTCAACTTCCCAGGCTGAGCGCCTGTGCCGCCTGAATCCTGTGTACCAGGAGTGACAAAATTTGAGTTCTCATCCCTTTAAAAGACATGGAAAGATGATTTTCAAAATGACTTAAGAACTGAAGTTCACTGAATCCTTTGTATCATCAAATGATTTGCAAGTAGACACTAACTCCAAAATTTGAAGCCAACCCCTGAGCAATTTTGTTTCAAGGACAACTTCACCGAGAGTTTCGGTGTTCAATTCAACACTGTTCACAGGCACGGCAGAGTGGCGCAGTCTAACAAACCTGACAAACTCCTTCGACAACGTTGAAAGCAGGTTAGAGACCAACAAGCTGAGAAACATCGGGAAGTTCTTCGCTCACCTTCTCTACACGGACCGACTTGCAGCTGGGAGTGAAATGTGAGCAGATAATCCAGCATCTAGTAAAGCAATGAAATAACAACGAGTAAATCAGTAAGAATCCTTCCTTGATTTCTAAATCAATGTAAGTATAACATGTTTTTTGGGGTGAAGAGACTCGGAGCTTGAAGACAGTGCAGGATGCCATCCCATGGAGTATTTGGGCACAGGCTTCTGCAAATTTCTAATCTGCAGCATTTGCAAGAGAAAGAAGCTTTCGCGAATCGAAATCCATTGATAGGTTTCTTTGCATTCGGTGAGTCTATGTTTGATAATGCTTGATACAAGTATGTCAAACCCCTTGTCCGCGAGACATTTCAGGTGAAGATCACTGAGGAGACCACGACCTCCAGTTCACGTATCTTCATTAAGGCCATGGATAGAATCCAGTAATTCAGGCTGACTCCGACTCGTTGATCTCGTTGATCTCGTTGACTCCTTTGCAGGTCATCTTTCAAGAACTTTCAGAACAGCCCAGGACTTAAGTGGAACCAACTCGTGAAACTCGTGCTTCCGAAAGAGGCCCAAACAGAATGACCCAATGAACCAGTCCAAGAGGCAGACATGTTCCAGCTTCGCGAACGTAGCTTATTTCCTTTGTTTGATGTGTGACTCAGGTGGGGTATCAAGAAGCTGGTGGATCGTTTACGTGAAGAAGAGCTGAAGCCTTTCTTCGTGGGACTCTTCCCTAAGGACTTTGACAGATGTTGTCAAGGACCTTGGCACGTGAAGGTTGAAGCTTTGCATTTGATACAGGACCACCCGAAGAGCGTGCGTTTTGCCATCAACTACTTCACTGCGATTGGTCTTGGAATCCTGACAGAGGAGCGGAGTGGAAAGGCAGGTTGAAGGCAACTGCCCATAGAACCCGTAGTGAGTAATGTTTAATCATAGGTTGATGATGGTGTCTCTATTGTGTCTAATATGCGCCTATATGACCATAGTGAATTACATGATCAGAAATCAGAGAAATCACACGGTCTCCGCCTGTTTTCGGCGCCGTGCTAGGACCTACGCACCTTCCTTGAACAAGCCAATGCTCAAGCCGCTGCAGATGCCCAAAAGGCCTCCAGAAAGATGTGTAAAAAGTCTTGAAACATCTATGAAAAGGGTTTGGCAAAGAATCTCAATGTTGTAATGAGAAGACGTTTCTTAATTCTTTTGATGTAAATTTGGGATGTGAATCAGAAGCATATAATTGCTGCGCCGCAAAAGCAATCATACTGTATGTTCAAGTTTAATCAGGTCTTGATGAAAAGCTGTCAAAGGAATTACTGTACTCAGACCTGTTTTTCCTGTCGTTTGCACAAGTGACTTATGCACATCTTCTGCACAACACCAGAGATTCATTGCATTGGAGGCTGCAGAAGAGAAGGCAATGGAAGCAGCTTGGCTAAGACTCATGAGACTTTTGTATCTTTTGAGACTCCTGGTGCCTTTTGCAAGTCTACAAGATGGTGTGATACAGAACTAAAAAGCGCAGTGAAGTGACATGTGAGATATGTGTGAGATGTATCTGTGATATGTGAAGTGTGAAGTTGCGATTTTTCGGCCATTTTTTTTTCAAAAAAACAAGGAGGAGTCGTCTTCGTCGGACTCCAGCGACTCGTCGTCGGACTCCAGCGACTCCGATGACTCGGACGACTCCGATGACTCGGACGACTCCAGCGACAGCTCCGACTCCTCGGACTCCTAGTCGAGTGCGACGTGCACCACAACGACGTGCAAGAAATGCGAAAAAGGAAAAAGCATCAAAACAGTTGCCTTGGAGATCCCAAATTGCAAAAAAACACATCAAAAAGTTGAGAGTTTGAAGATTTGTTTATTTTTTGTGACTTGCCATCTGCAAATTTATGAAATAAATCCTCGAAATGTGCATCTTTGACTTACCCTTTCGCCTTCAGATTGGTTTGCAGCTGAAGTGTAACCGGAACCCAGCGGTGCAGAAATCCGGCAACTCATTGCTGCCAAGTTCAGTCATCTCACCATCTCTCAATGAAGCTTGGAATGACACAGCGTTTAGTTCCACATAAATTTCCTGTGCTTACTTTGAGTTGCAGTGTGTCTCGATGTCTTTCCCAGTTTAGACATCAATGTTCTAAAGATCAGAGCGCTTTCTTTCAATAGGTAGCATTTGGCATTAGAACTTTTGAATCTGAATACATTTCGGATCTTTTGTTTGGTTTTCCGAAAAACTCTTCTTTGAAGTTTTTTTAGCCATGGCGCAGAAACGTTCTCTGAACGCTGCGGATTCTGCAGAATCGGAGTCGGAGATGCCGATGGAAGCGACGCTTCCGGAGCCGAAGCTTTGTCCAACGAGGCTCCGTGGAGTGAAGCGAAGTCTTGTGGAGAAGGTCAACGAGGACGACGTCTACGTGAAACGTGAAAGTCTAACGAGGTTTTGTTTATGTGAAAAAAGGATGTCTTAAAAGATATGATGTGAAAAGATCCTTTGAAATGCTTCCCCACTGCTTTCCTAATGACTTGAGATATGATTCAATGATAAGACCAGAGATGAACAATGACTAATGAGGGTTGACAACATTTAAGATTCGGAAAAAACCACCGATACGTTGAAGTTTGCAAGATGTTTCACACCTAGAAATGTCTCAGGATTATTTTGCAATGCTACGAGACCAGCACCGAAACGACTTCTACTGGAGGGCTTTAGCTGATGTTGCTGGAAGCCGAGTCTTAGACATTGGCGCTGGGACCGGTCTATTGTCTTTGATGGCGGCAAAAAGAGGAGCAGATGTCATCAGCGTGGAAGAGAGTGCGGACATCGCACAACTGGTACGAGAAAGTGCTCAACACAACAGCCTGGACCAAGATTTGAACAAGTCCAAAAAATGTCCAGTCTGCATTTGTCTACGGAGTCTACCTCAACGGATACCGGGATACCGGATGTCTTGTTTGGACTGTGATGGTTTGTAGCGTGTTTGTAGAATGTTATGATGTTTCGAGTCTAATTTGATTCAAAACTGCTTGGTCTTTTGCCGAAACTTCCTTTGAAGGAGTCGATCAACGTCAAGGAGGGCCACAGCACAACCTTGAGTTTCTCAGACGAAGAGAAGGCTGATGTCATTGTCTCAGAGACTTTTGGTGTATTGCTACTGCAGGACTCCCTGACTGCCATTCAATGGTTGTCTTCTGTACAGTCGATGTTATCATGTTTTTTTCTTTAGCGAAATGTTGCTTTTACGAATTTCCCAATTTCAATTGTCATTTCTACAGTGTACATCAGTGTATACTGAATACTCTCGGCCGATCCTGACGACCAGGAGGGATGCCTTGAGTCTTTTGCCCATGCCAATGAGCACCTTGCCAAGCCGAAGCCGACGAAGCCGACAGGGTGCCGCGTGCCCTGCGTGCCCTGCGGTGGTGCGCAGATGCTGCGGCTCTTGAGTTCCAAAGCATTGCGTGATGCCACGGGAGGTTGTCTTCCAGAAGAATTCAAGCACTTGGCATGCTGGAGGGACACAGGACGATGTTCAACATGTTCAACCATATGTGATGATCATTTTTAAACGTAGTACTGTATTTTCATAAGAATATACAAAATGTCTTCGAGCTTTCTGTTTCAACTTGGATTGGATTTGGCACATTCCGTTTTTGAGGACGCGTTCATTTCTCGGCGCCGGGTGGCTTCTGCGTCGCTTGGTGGCGAAACGGTCGCAGCCACGATCCACGGCCGCGTCTCGTGTTGGAAGCTCGAAGCTCAGGTCAACGCCTTGCCCGACGCGTCGTGGATGTCGGAGCGCCTCAGCATCTTCGAGGCGAAATTTATGCGTGAAATTGACATATTTTCTGTTGAGAATTGATTTTTTAACAACAAATTTAACAACACATTTACTCCAATTTGGTGCTTTGCTTTCACTTTGCCAAATTCAATGTATCAGGGTGTCAGCATGCTTCGCGCTGCGACTGTACAACAGGCTGTCATGATGTCATTATTTCTTCATGCCATGCGACAAGGTGGACTTTGCTTCATCCTCACCAAGCGATATCCCAAACTCGCGTGCCCCGAGCCGCAAACGGTCATGTGCAACAGAATCGAATCAAGAAAATGCAACAAGTTTGTCTCTCGAATATGATTTGCTTCACTTTCCTGGTTGATTCAACACCTTCCGCACCTTTTGGAACATGGAAACATCATGAATGATCCCAGTTTGCAAGGAGAATTTGTCCTCCATGCACTGCAAGATGGCTATTTGGATGCTGCAAGGGCCCAAGCTAAGCAACAGGGATGCAACATCAAAGCGACATAGCTTGAGGTCTTACTCAAAAGGAAAATATTCCACTTTGCTGTGCCCATAAAAGTGGATTTCATACGCCGCGATAGACAATATAGACATGGGTTGCCAGCATGATAACATTTGAGATCATTGTTTCACTGTGTGCAACAACAGGTGGTGACTTCTTGGGAAGTATGGGCGGACAAGGCTTCCAAGTTGGACTCAGGTGTTGAGATGTTGAAGCAATGACAATAGTTGCCTCGACTTTGCAGGAGAAGACAGAAAAGTTGACAACTCATGCAGAAGACACGAAGGAGTGCTGGCAGCATTGCAGCATGCCTTGATATGGCACCAACTTTTCAGAGAATTCATTTCTAGTTTTTATTTGAAGGATCAATCCTGGGGCTTCGCTCGTGACGCTCATTGGGGACAAGGTTTTCAGGCGCCAAAATCTTTCAACATGGATCCGATTCAAGTTTTGAATCGCAAAGTTCTTCAAACATTTCGGCTGTTGGCCCAGTTCTTGGACAACCGCTATGTCACCAAAGGGGAGGAGTTACGACTCACAGTCCGTTGCCTTGACCAAAATAGCAGAATGTTTGGAGATGTTATCAGAGATATCAGCTGAGATATCATCTGATATCTGCAGAGGTTTCCAACCAGCTTGTTCAACCTTTTTCACGTCGAAGTGTTGCACCTTTGAAAGGTTGGACGCCGGACGGGAGCCTATGCCAGTTCCATTTGGCACCAAAACAGGTCACTTGTCATTCAAATGGTTTACTCTTGTTATTTTTGTGTGTCTCTGTGGAAAAATGTGTACGGGTTACATATGTTGTTGATACGCAGAAAAATTGATAAGTTGATATAAGATTCTAAGATGATATAAGTTGTTCTTTTTGATACTCGTTTTTTTGGAAGATTGAAGTGTGCCCAACTTTCAAAGCTCCGAGGTTACGAAGGTTACGAATTCAGATGCTGCCAAAGATGCAGTCTTAGCTGCAAAAACTACTTGTTTGGAGATCTTTGAACCCGTTTGGTTCGACGACGCCTCCATTCCGACACTTTGCGACACCCCTCAGGCGAGAAGATTCAAAGATCTCACTGAAGACTAAGCAGCTAAGCAGCTAAGCGACCTTGAAAGACATGTTGTTGGGTGTTACGTTTGGTATGTCTTGCTGGATCTCATCTCCCTGAACTAGTTGATGACAGAGGTCTAAATTAAATTGTCGACAATCCGCAACTAAAGTATTAAAAACCGTGTTTTCTGCGAGATGCTGGTTATTTTCCCGGTACGACATGCAGTTACAGGTGCAAGACCGATGCGACCGTCGACTTTATGTTGACGAGCTTCCGCAAAATTTCCTTTGCGACGAACATTTGAAGAATTGTCGCAGTATTGTGGTGCAAACGTTGAACGATGACTACTTTGCTTTCTTGAGCCATCCGGGCCGTTTGAAGTTCTTCCGCTCTGCTCTACAAGGTTTAGCCAAAGAGTTTCTGAAGAAAGGCGAAGATGTGAAAGATTTGCAAGTTGTGAATGTGTTGGATTTGGGCGCTGGTGCTGGACAGCTCTCCTTATTAATTTTGGAAGAATTTCGAAACCTTCGAGACGTGAGAGACGTGAAAGTCTTGGCGCTCGAGGCATGCAGTGAATTCTGCCGCCTCGCGGAACAAACGTTGAAAGGTCATGAAGGTCACAACGTGCAACACGCCTTGAGTTGCTGCGTTGAGTTGGACACCAAAATGGATGTGCTTCTTTGCGAACCTTACGACATTTTTCTAACAGGTGACTTGGATCTCACGATGTCAAACATGTCAAACAATCAATCATAATCAATCTATAAATTTTCTAATCCTAATCATATTGGCAAATGATGTTTGATAGTCATGATGAAGGTTAAGAGTCAAGAACATAAGGGATAGATACTGTTCACTTCGGAATCGCAGAGGTGACGCAGCTTCTGGCAGTTTGGATTACCTTATCGATGCGCGGCAACGTTTGACGACGGCCAACGTGCAAATGATCCCTTCAGGCGGCGCACAGTTCGCACGGCTGCTGATGTCCTCCGAACTGGGAATTCGATCAACACTGGGCACATCCACTGTGTCACTGCAGAACTTGGCACCGCTGCTTGGAAGCAGGAGAAACATACGTATGTTCGTATCACATGGTTTTAAACATTGTATTTTTTAAAAATATGTATGAAAACGCAAAAACGAAGCAGCACAAATTCTATGAATTTGCGAACTGTGCACATTCCACAGGCTGATGGACTCCGTGACCTTGACATCTTCCAGAAAGAAAGGTTTTCGCTGGACATGCCTACCTGATTTGACGTTGATGTCTGGCAGAGTGGAACTCTTTGAGTTGAACTTCCTGAAACTTCAACGCAAAGACATTCCGAGAAAACGATCTATTGAAATTCAATGTCTTCACGATGGCTATGTCGATGCCGTTGTCACTTCATGGGAGGCACTGAACTTGACTTGCAAAGCTAGATCTAAGTGCTTACAAATGTGTCATCATCAATGCACCAAAGCGAAAGAATGTTTAGTTTTATATACAGCAATTTCATGCACTTCTACCTCATAGTACATACCAACATGCTATTATGTGACAGTGAGTTTTGAAATATAGTGCAACTTATAGCCATTGCAAATCATCGACAGTCTGAATTTGTGTCACATGTTCTGTTGACTTTGTTGAAACCCCTAGGCTTGCCTTGCTTGTCAGGTTTGGGCAGGTCCCAATCGAGAGCACCGCTTTGCCACTCATGCAGAGGACTGATAACACAGTATCCATCAGTATCCTTGTAGATTTCTGCCTTCAAGTTTCATGATATAAAATGATTTTGAAGTCCAAGATGTCACCAATTTCAACGCCTTCAAATTTCATCTTGGACTTCACGGCTCGAAAAAGTCTGTCGCAACGCGACCTGCGGCGACGTTACAGGAGACACGCGACGAAGCCTGGAGCTTTACCCACGATGCCCTGAGCCCAAAGTGCCATGTGTTTTTTGGTTTTCACGTGTCGTTTGCGTTTATTGCGTTTGCGTTTGTTTGTTTGTTTGTTCCCTTGGTTTCATTGGTTTTCTATGCTTTGTCTTATTGTCTTCACCTTTCGTCTAAGGTCGTTTTTGGACAAGGCTTACAGTTGCTACTGGAAGGCGATTCCGGTTTTCCGGCTCCAATGGCTCATGGATGTGCAATTGTGCAAAGATGCATGGATGGGAGAAAATTAATCATGTCAATCATGTCAATCATATCCTTCATTTCATCATTTCATCCCCTTAGTGGTGGAGACAATGAAACGACAACTCTTTGGAATTGAAAAATTGTGCATGTGCAAGTCCTTTAGATGGCTCAAAGCCGAAGGGAAACCCCGAGCTGGCCTGGTCCTCGGGGTCCCTGGGTAGCCGATTTCTCTCTTTCCTTTTGAACACGACACGAGTTTTGATGCCAGGATGCTTCTGGAAAACTTTCCAAACAGTTTAGTCAGTTTAGTCAATATACAGGCTCACATTGCAGCAATAAAGAATGAGAGTGTTGAGAGTGTTTGCCATCGCGAGTTTCTTGACAAACTCATACAATGAACACAAGTGAACTGTGTCAAAATTTGCCTTCGGCAGCAAAGCGATCGCCCTGTGCGACGCCGTTGGGCATCGCAATGGATCTTACCACGACCACCACGACACCCGAAAAGCTGCCAAGCCTGTGGTATGTCGGAATAGGCTCGACTCTGCAGAAAAAAAAAGTCATACAAAGAGCCACATGAAGTTGCACAAGTTACACAAATCACAGAGCATTGCCTTCAGTGCGACGATTAAGGTAGGATGTGATTCGTGATTGAGATTTGTTGTGGTTGCGATTTTGGTATATTTAAAGGCGCTTTCCACCTTTGGCATCCTTGACAGGTTTGCAGATATTCTCCAGCATGTGTGGAACTGCTGGAAAGATTTTTGTTCGGCTTTCAAGCCTTCAGAAGACAAAGCATCCTATGTTGTCAAAACTGCTGCACCTCGAATCGAAGGCTATGTTTTTCTATATTTTTTCGGACGACAGAACGGATCACCATGACAAGGGAAAATGATTTAAGAATATGTGAAAAGACTGAAAAGACCAAAAAAAAACAAAAAAATCTCCTTCAGCTACAAAAAAACTTTAAAATGTGTCTCTGAGATTTTGGATCAATCGGTGTGTAATCTAAGTCCATTTCGTTAGGCTTCAAGGCTTCCTTGATCTTTCTTGGCTTCCTGAGGTTCCGGGTTGGACTTGTAACCAACACAGCTGTGGGTCCTTTAATCGATGTCTCGGCCTACAGCTTTGCACCGCAGTCCTTGGTAGCTCCTTTTGGCGGTCTCCTGTCGAAGCGGAATCTTCCACAATTTTCAGCAAGCAATGATTGCAACAAATATGTGAAGCAATTGCAACAATCATTCTTACATATTATATCTAATTATTTTCATTCTAATATATTTCACTGGAAATCATGCGACGTTTTTTGGCATCCGAGGTCTAGATGTGGTTTGGAACGCTCTCTTGGCGCCTTTCATTCTCAAAGAGAAGTTAACAAGGTGGCAAAAAATGTGCAAAAATGCATCAAAATGTGCAAATTTCCAGAAGTTCTTCGCTATGTTCCATCTCACGAATTTCTGAAACTTCCGGGGTCTTGCATCAAGGAAGTTGATGCCTTGATGCTAAGTTTGTCGAAGTTGAGTGCAGGCACCGTTTGGTGGGCAGCATCCTAGTGATGACGGGCAGCATTGGCTCGGCGTGCTTTGGAAATCAGGAGGACGAAATGACGAAATCGGTGGAAAACGAAGTACGAAGTGAGCCAAGGATCTGGCGGAGGGTGAAGATTAAGATGCTCTTGACGGGTTGGGCCCCAGTTGTGCCAATGAAATCGAAATAGAAGTGTGTGTTTTTTAAATATCTTTTAATGCGTTGACTTTTGTAGCAAAAACTTGACTTTTGACATGATGTGTCAAGTTTTGACCAAGTTGGTCAAGATTGGAGCCAACTTCACTCTGCAAGGACCCATTGTATACCATCGAGTACATTGAAGCCACACTCTTTAGCTGGCGCGTGCTGATCTACTTTTCTTGTTTTTTAGTTTGGTTTCCTGGTTGCAAAAATGAAATGTTCATTCAGCGGAATTCATTGTGTCTCGTTCTGAAATACAAATGAATCAAACATGTAAAATCAAGCCTTCGAAGCGTTTTGACTGATCTCCTTTGTAAGACTTGCAAAATGCAAACAAGAAGGTATCCTAGATCAAGTAGATCAATTCTTCTGAGGTATTGCTTCAATCAATTCTTTCTGATGCGCTGGCCTATCGGAAGTTTGATCAAGGGCTTATCATATGGCTGGACCGCTGGATCGTTGGCTGGTGACTTGCCATTTTGACATTTACAAATTGCTGCAATGCTTCAGTGTCCCACAGATCCTTACATTCCAATGAGAAATCGCTGAACACGAAGTGGCACAATTGAAAATCATGGAATATCGTGGTTCCGAGGCAACATGTGGTGCACGAAGCTGGCGATTGAGAAGAGCTCAGAGGGGCCAGCTTTGGTTTTCCTGTTCTACAAGATTGTACAATGTTATGTGATAAGGTATGCAGTTTGCAGGTTTTTTAAAGTCAAGATTCAGTCACTTGAGTTGTTTTGATTGCATGTTCCAGGATTTTTAGAGAAACAAACTCCCAGATGTATGACTTTCCACAGTTGAGACGCACCATTTCCATTGGAACGTGCTTCAACACTCCCATGCGTTCAGTCCTTCGATTTGTGGTCCTCTCCATATCATTTCATCTTATTTCGAGTGTCGATCACATGTTCTGTCCTTTTTTCTCTCAACTAAGGAGCTGGTTCAGACATCCATTATACAACAAAATGCAGAGCCCTGGAAGACATGGATTCCATACTGTGCGTTGTTCCTTGGCAAAGTCTTACATACCATGTCATACCTGAAGAATTTGTCGCAGTCAATTTGACTCTGTTTGACTAGTTGGAACAGTTTGAAAGGTTTGTTCTGTTTCTGGTCCAACCAAGTCTTCGAAGGTTGAGCGAATTGTTGTTAAACCTGCTTTGAATGAGGCTTGGGGCAGCTTTTTTTGCCATTGTCAATGCGTATTTTTTGACGAAAGGGCTGCAGCACTACGAAGCATTCTTCATGATCACGACAGTTGAAGGTGCCTTGCATGTTGAAGCACATTTTTAAAACGACGAAACGTATGGCATCGTAACTGGCATCGTATTGCAAGACCTTGAGAAGCTGAATGTTTTTTTTCTCCACAACATGGCAGGTTCAATGATTCTGTCAGCCAGCCTTTCTGGTGCGATCGTCTTACGCGATGTCTATGAATTGCCCAGTTGGAGGATTGCATTGTATTCTCTGTCGGTCATGGTGGTGATTCTAGGTATCTTGGCAAACACAGAAACAACGTGAACGGGAAACCGGGAAACATAGCTGGAGTCAACAGAGCAAAGTCATGTTGATACTGCCTGAGGCATGGTGGTCGTCTTTCGGGGCGAAGCGAGTAGCAAGAGTTCTTTGCTTAGTGGCAATGCGAGCATCTCGGCATAGACATGTATCCGCATGTATCCCCCCCATTCAAAAGATGTTAACTTTGTACAGTTTAGTCAGTTTAGTCATTCATGATATTGGAATAGTTTTTGACAATTTGTGCATTTGTGCTTTGTGGAATGCTGACATGATGTTTGAAAAAATCCGACGACATGGTGATCAATGACATCAGCCCATGTCAGGTATTTCGCTGGAGAAGACGGGCACCGGTTCCGCCACCGTTCCACCCTCGCCCCAGGGCCGACGGTCCGTGTTGGCCAATTTGCCACCGAGTCCAACGACATCTGTTGCCTCGGACGGGAAGATTGGAACGGGAAAGTCATGAGAAAGACGATTTGAAAATATCGCGAAAGATCACGAAAGATATGAAGAATTTATTGCAATGTTTGATAAAATGTTTGATCAAGTGAATCAAGTCTAATAATAAATTATAATGTTCAAAAAAGATCCTGGCAGTACTGTGGCAGGAGGGCTTCCGAGGGGAAGCTTACAGAGGAGTACGAGCCATCAGCTCCGAAGATATCGAGAATGGCTCGGAGCCTTGAGAAATCCTTAAGAACTCCTAACGCCTCGAAGCATCACCGTGTGGTCAGAATTTCTTCGGCACTTTCACTTAGGCGTTGTCATCATCACCACGAAGGGCTCCTATACTCGTGCATCTCCAGCAACCATCAAAGAAAGTGATGAGGGCGAGGAATGCAACTCGTTACAAAGGAAACTGGAAGGTGAGAGTTGCCAAGAAGTAAAGAAAAGGGAAGGGGCTTACAACATTCGATGAACAAGCAGCACGGATTATTCTTTCGAATGCAGCCCCTCGAAATCAGAAACTTGCCAGTCTTTCAACAGTAGAATCGGCATAGTGATTTGGGGAAAGCTTGATGCGGGAGACGTCATTAGTACTTGAAAATAGAGAGGCTTCTGAATACATTGAAAATCAAATGAAAACATTTCAACATAGGAAACAGATGGAAACAGATGGAACTTCAAGCGAGTCAACGAAGATGGAGTTTCCCATGGCCCCATGGTTTTGGCAGCCCAGGTATTCAGCTTGACCATCCTCCTGCCAAAAAGAAGAGTGTGAAGAGCCTGACCTCCGGCAAGGATGGAGACGAGTCCCTTGGAAAATTGGATCAAAGAAATCTGAAGAAATCTTAAGTTGATGTAAGTTGATGTAAGTTCTAAAATTATGTAAAATGAAAAGATTGAAAAGGAGATGGTCTGGAAAGGTTCTTCAGTTTCCGTTGGACCGACTCAGGTCTCAGTCTCCGTTGTCACCTTTAAAAGGAGAGGCCTGGCCACGACTCAAGAACGCCGAATACACAGAAACAGGGCTTCTCAGGCTTTAAGTCACTTGGCCCTTTTCAGATTCGAGTGTGACAAGAGAAGTTTCGTTTCATTGTCAAACTTTTTCGACAGAAATCTGTGATTTTTTGAGGTCCGCCTCAGTAGACAGCACCGCCGGGCAAAATGCCAAGCATTCCCTGGGCGGATCGAAACTTCTCACCTTCCTCAAAGTGTTGGGAGTAATTAAGCAGCTTCAGCTTCAAGCCGTTTAGACTTCTAAGGTTCCTTTCACTTTTTTCATGTTGGAAACTGATTTTGATCAACAATTTATGATGAAAAATTCGGTGGTTGCATCTTGTACTACCATTGGATCTTGAAACCAAAAGGAATCCTCAGGAATCTCATGGTTTTGTCGACCCAGCGTTGGAGATGGCCCCAGAGCTACAAGCAGGAAAACAAAACAGCTTCAGCAAGTCAACGTCGGATGCCTATGTAAAATCGTCTTGAATCTGTCTAGGTCAATACCTGATTGTGTAGATGATTCTAGATATCCATACAGAAGATGTTATTTCTACATTTCTACATGTTCTCAATCTATATCAATCTGCACTTTTGTTGAAAGTTCATGAAAGTTCCAGAGCTCGAGTTTGGCCCTTTGGCTGTGTTTGGCCACGATTTCCGTTTCAGGTTCTGAGCCTCGACCTTTCCAAGTGAAGGCCGGCGAGGTGCCAGCTTGCCGTACGGTGCCAGGAATGAAAACTTGTTCGGAAAAAGCATGTCAGAAATAAATTAAATTAAATTAATAACTCCTTCATTTTGCAGGTCGTGACACTGACTGCGCATATCTCTGATGATCGAGACGTGCCACCTGACAGCAATACTTTGCTTTCAAGTCATGGATTTCACAGAGCAAGGGCGCAAGGACAGGAATGGTTCAACCAAGGTTGCACTTCACGTTGAAGAGAGGCTTTTCAGCTCCAAGAGTCATTCAAGTTGTCTCGAATTGTCTCCATTCTCAGAGGTCTTTACATCTGAAAGAATTGTCTTGGGAGGTCCAATGGCACAGAGCACAGCGAAGCGACCAAAAAGGGACTGCGACGTGGATACGTGTAACATCTTGATGCAATGATAGCCACATCATATAAGATGCACCATGTGACCGTTGACATTCATTCATCATGATACGTGCATGTACAATGTAGACCGTGTTTTTCAAAATGTACGAATTGAATTGTAGATGATTTCTCCTGATAGCTGTTAAGTTCCCAAAATCAACCGGGAGGGATCAAGATCAAGCAATCTTCGCAACCGGGGTCAGTATATCAAAGGACAAGATTTCAATTGCACCGAGATGGAGCACACACACCCACACACCCACAAACCCGCACACCCGCAGACCCACAGCCTCGAAATTGATTTTCTTCCAACGTGGATGTTCCGATGTTCGCGTCTTCCATCGTACGGATCACTTGCTGGTGAAGCGAAAAATCCGCCCATGACGGTGGCTGCGATGCGGCCAAGCCGGAAGGTGCTGAAGAAAAGACAAAAATTGCCAAAGGTCCCCAATGTCCTTCAGGTGGTCTTCGTGTAATTTAATGATGTTTCTATCTTGAATCTGATTTATTGTCAAGAACTGTCTGGAAAATCTTCTCTTGGATGTCTTGGAAATTGCGTATTTCTTGCAGAATTTTTATTGAATATGTATGAATATGTTCTGAGTATCCATGTGTGTGTGTTAGAATATACTAATATTCTGGTAGGAAATACATTGGTTTTTTTTCTAGGAGAAGAAAATTATTGATGAATTTCTGTTGGAATTTTGCAGAAATTTGTGCATTTTGTATTTGATTTGCATCAGGAACTGCATCCACACGTGCGTGCCGAGTCGACCAGCTCAACATCAAACAGCAACGTGCTGCTAACATTTTTCTTCACTTTTTGACTGATTTTGACTTCAAAGCTCTAAGAGAATGACACGTTTTCACTCGACGTCGTCGTCCGAGGCTGCAGGAGGCAGGAGCAGTCCGAGCCTTTGGAAGGTGACAACAGGTGGCAGGAGAAGCTGACAACGGCAAGGGGTTTCGGTGCCTGGGGTGCTCAGTGGCATGTTGACTTGCTCAGGTGGCTGCTTTGTCCGATCGGCAAGGGGAAGAACTCGTGAAAAGGTCTGGGGAGCTCAGTCTGCAAAAGATGTACAAGTTATGCGGAGTTTTTACAATAAACGCGTCCTCACTTCCTTCGATGTTGGACGTTGGAACTTTCAAGTTGTAAGTTGTTAAATGTCAGTGTCAAATGTCATGTAAATGTCATGTAAATGTTATGTGAATCATGAGTGAATCATGTATGTCTTGCCTCAAGGATGACAGTAGAAGGTCAAAAGGCCGGCAGAGAGTCTCAGTTTTAGATCTCGTGAAAGGCACAACGTTTTCGGACACACTTCAGACACAATCTATTTCGTTCACCTCAGTTGGACGAATCTATCTCAGGCAATTTAGATGGAAATCTGGTGATATTTCAACTTACAGCTGGACAGGCCTTCCAGCATTGGTGCAAAGTCTGGGAACCACAAAGCTATTCTGGTTTCTGCCTACATCTTAGACTTTCGATTTTTGACTCGTTTGCAACTCTCATGGCTTGCTGTCCACGGTCCAGGTGGCCCAGCCTCAGCGTTAGCAGCGCTTCGATTCTTTGGGCACGGCTGTCAAGTTGAGAGTTTTTTTTCATGTCTAATGTGCACCAGATTGACAAGATTGACAAGATGGTTAATTGATGTTGATTAAAGATTGACAAGATGCTTAATTAATGTTCATTATTTTGTTTCTTTTGTTTTGAGATTTGACAAGGAGATGACGGAGACGACATGATGTGGTCGAAAGAAACTGGAAAGACTGATATGAATTCAGAATTCATATGAAAGAATGAAAGGAAGAAGTGTGTCAATTCTTGGATTCAAGAGTTTGTCGATGAGGCTGGAAGATTCTTGGACTCAGCACAGGATTTATGACGAGGTCGGCACAGCAGTCGCAAGTGGCAGGAAGTTGCTACTTTTTTTTCAGAACAGTTAAGCATTTGAAAAATGCTGTCCAGTCCCCACCAACCCTAACAGCAGCAAGAAAGGCCAATGGTTCCCTGCAGGCGGAGATAGTAGGTCAATCGAGAAGTTGAATACGAACAGATCACGGTGCCGCCTTGAAGTCTCCGCACACCGTTGTCAAAGCTACACACCAGCATGTCCCCAAGAAGTTCACATACAGCCATACACCAACTCCATGATGCCATCTGTAGCAGCCAGATGCATCTCTATATTTTGTTTGTGTCTCATCTCCATCTCTATCTTTTCATTTGGATCCTTTCTTCCCTCCGCCCGATCCTCTTGATTGCTGCAGCAGTGTTGACGGCTCCTTGATACTCTGAAGGTTGTTTGTTTGTTGCTTGTCTGTTGCAGAGCAGAGTCAAAAACATAAGTTTGGAAGGGTTGACAGCCGACATTCAGTTACGTCTCTCTTCAACTCTACTGAAAAAATTGCGTGCTGACACGGGCACCCCCCTCTCATACGAAGGCAAGTTTCAAAGTGAAGCATTGGCTCACCCAGTAACAATCATTGGAAAAAGAAAGGTGTGCATGCACGCAAACGTTTTTTGTGAAGGATGAATATTTGTTTTTTTGCATCTGTTTTTCTTTTTGCGAGCGCGCGGCAACGCAAATTGTGAACATATTGCAAATTTGCGACGTTACATCCTTCAGGCTTCAGCAATTGCATGGCATCGCGATGGGTGAGTATTCCTACAACGGTCTTGAAAAAGGTCATTCAGCTTAAAGGGTCAAGGGAGGGGTCGGACGCGACACTGCCCTGGTCATGGGCGATGCTGCCGGAAGTTTGCTGGACAGTACGCTGGGCATGGGCGGTGCAAAAATAACATGGGCACATGCTGTCTTTACGGGAAGAAGGTCTCAGGGTAGGGACGAGAAAGCCAAGCATCTTGCAAATAGTTTTCTCAACGAAACGAAGCAGCACCTAGCCTGCGAGTCCTGCCGCCTCTTGTCGGAAACTTGTGAATCCTGCGGCAGTTCCATGCAGGGAACATCGGACTCATGGCCCATGCCCTGTTGTATCCAGCAGAAAAAAATGCACGAAAAATTGGTAGTTTGCCCTAAGCAACTCTTGGGCATTCGCTGTTGGGGTATCCAGCCAGCAGGTAGTTTGCCCTAAGCAACTCTTCACCAGAGGCGACCTGAGCCGAAAAACGTTCTGTTTCGTTTCTGTTTGTGTTTGAAGAGAAAGGAAAATTTTGAAACAATCAAACTTTGATTACACTGACATCGAAAATCCAGAATTGAGACTACTGTTTTGATGCTCACGTCTTGCTTTTGGGTGCCAGGCATCAGCTTTGCCAACGGTGTCATCATGCTGAAGAGCCTTTGTGCCGGGAGGTTGGAGGTTCTGGAGCGGAGCTCCTTTGATGAGGTGCCTTCGGTTTTCGTTTTTGCAATCTGAGCTGACTTCGCTCAATCTCAATCTGATTTTGTTCATTCATGTGCGCAGAAATGTGCAGAAACTTGAGTATTTATGCCGATTTCTATCAGAAAAAACCTCTCGAAACACTGCTCTGGAATGAATTTTTGGACACAGAAGGGACGAGCGTGCAGCCATATTTCAAGTACAAGCCTGTCATAGAAGCGCTGCGACACAAACCTCAAGCAAATTCATCAAATCTGGACGAGATTTGCAAATGTTTGCTCTGTGTGTGTTTTTTGCCACATTGGAATCAGCATAGAATCCTCGATCATTCATGATACGTCAACGCATTGACGAAATGTTTGGCATTTGTCGCCATGGAAAGACACCCTGCCGCTATGAACGCAGTGGCACCTGTAGGGCCGGTGAGAGCTGTGAATTCTGTCACCTTTGCAAGGCAGTCGAATCGGTTGGAAGTTTTTTTTTAATTTCTATGAAAGATACATTGATGAAATTGGAAAACCATTTGATGAATTTCATATTTATGAAAAAAACTGTATATTCACATAGACATTGCTGTACAGAAAAACTATATCAAGCAAAGCTGCGAGGAGGACAGACTGATGTTTTTTTTCCAAAAATTTGTTTGCCTTTTCGTTTGTACAACAAACAGAAAAAGCAGAAACATTGCTTGCCATGCTTGCCGTCTTGCATGCTCTCAGACCAGTGCGCATGAGCGCATCAAGCAGACGCTGCAAGCGCACAAACGACGGCGGGAGGTCACCGTTGGGCCAAAAAAGCCGTTCCTTGGCCAAAAGAAATGACATCCGTGAATGACACGTTTTTGTCGCGTGAGAGGCGTTCCAGGCAACCTGTTTTCCATTTTTGTGTTCCGTTTTTTCACTTCGTTTGAACGTCTCGAGGCCTCGATTCGGACTTTTGCAACTGCTCAACATGTGTTCCTCGTCAGAAAGGTCAGCCTCGGTCGCTCAGTTTGTGTCGATGCTTTTGCCAAGGCCAAGATTTGTTCTTGGAAGGTCCCTTGGGTGCCTCTCTTTGCGCTACTTCACTCTGCTCATTGCTGTGCGTTCATAGCTCCTCCTCCGCTTTGGCACGAGGGAATGGACAGCAGCTTGGAGTAAGGAGTTTCAGGAGTTTCACGCAGTCACATCATGACATCATCATCCTCCTCCTCATCATCACAGAACAAAACTACAAAAACCACCCATTTTTATGGAAATGTATTCGCCGAATTCGGTTTTCCCTGTCCAAGCTGGAATGCCTGAGGATTTTGTTTTGGCGCTTGCGTTTGCGATTGCTGAAATCTCATGGCTCCTCGACTCCTCGGCTCAGGGGGCAGGGCTTTACAGGCATTACAGATCAGACATTTTAAGGTCGTCCATATGGATAGGATTATGATAGGATTATGGGGTCACAGAAAGAATCAAAACGAATCCTGGCCAAGTTTAGTAGAGGCGGTGTGGGAAATGAAGGTTTTGTGGGCTGTTTGCCTGAAGAACCTGAGTTTACAATTCCTGCGACGTACCTACTGTCTTGCATAGTTTGTTCTTTCGTTCTTTCCCCTTGCTCTTGTCGTCTCATGCAGCTCGTTTTGTCGAGTTTGTTTTTGTCTTGCGATTCGACTTCAAAGAGTAGCAACCTGTATAGAGTTCATACACCTTTGCATCCTACCTATGAAGACACAAATACATTCAAATACATTCATGTCATTTCATGACATGATTTGCAACATAGCGCCAGGTGATTTGTCAGGACAGATTTTTTCAAAATTTTAGCATTGTCGCTATCTACGAACGTTGAGCTGTTTGCGATGTGCAGTTGCCATGAGTTGCCCAGGTTTGGAGGTGCCGATAGGTTTAGTCGATGCCTTGGAACTCCACGAAGTGAAGCACTGCGCTAAAGCCTTGGGCTTTTTACGTTGCAAGAGGCCTTGGCATTTCAAGGAGACTGCAACGAATGTGAAAAAAATGGGGGGCTCATTTTAGGTGTGAAAACCATTAAGATCGACTCAGCTCGACATGTGAGCGCTCATGTGGCACCTTAGGAAACCAGGATTATGCACTACGGTGTGATTGATAGGCACGTGTGTGCACCAGGAGTAAAGATCAGAATTTTGAGGCTTACATTTTACAGTGTAAAAGGGTTAATGGAAGACGACTCATGAAATTTGTTTGGAGGTTGCCAACGCTGTGTTTGCAGCTCTCTCTTACGAATGTTTGCACCACAAAACAAACGATGGGTTTTAGCCATTCAAGTCTGAACCTCGTGTTGGAGCTTTTTTCCTCTTGCTTTGCGCAGGAAAAAGCTGAGTTAATCCAACTGGCAGATGTAATGCTGGCTGCCAGACGAGAAGCACAAGATACTGCACAGTTCTTTGGAGCTACTGTGCATTTCTTGGGAAAACCCAAGAAAGTTCAGGACGCCTGGGAACAGCCACATATGTTTGGCGAGATGCACATGTCCTAGATGGACGATTATTTTTCTTTACCCCCTCAGTAGGTTCCTGTGCCTATTCGAGTCTATTCACTTACGCCAGGATGACGAAGATGGTGGCGTCGATGCTTTTCCATCTCCCTGGGTGGAAGGTGGCATGTTCCTTCTTCCCGATGGATCCCATTGTCAGCTCTGCACCCGCATCATGTGGTTCGATGATGCTGGACATCTCATTCGAGTCATTGTGAACCAAGTTCGAACACAAACTCCTCCAACAGTCAATGTCGATATTCGTCTATGGTCAGCTCAACCCGATATATGTCAAATGGCTGGTCTTGGAATTCATCAAGCCTGTACAGTTCGGGATACTTGGCTTGAACATGAATCATATGAATCCAGAACTTGAAGTTTTTCAAGCATAGCGGCATAGCCAGCCTCTTGTTTTTCCCTAAGCGGACTTCCCCTATCCCGTTTTGCATCTTGTTGTGTTTTTTCAAACACCGAGGAGGGTGAAGCACGACGATTGCTAGGAGATGTCGAGGCAGGATACGTTTTTTTCCATGAAAAAACGCATCCTTCGTTTCGACCTGTTTTGAATTCGAGGCCGAAGGGATTTGTGGAGTGCCAGCTGTGCCATTACGCATAATCCTCAGTGATAGTGATGTGATCTGAACTCAAGTTGCTGTGGTTGTTGATTCGATATTTGAATAAAATTGGGAAGGTTTGGGAGCCTCTTGGCACATTTGCAACGGTGTTTGACAGAGGTGTTGTGGCCTCTGTCCTTTGTACACAGCGATTCTGGAACTTATTGGTCACTTGAGCGAACCTTCGCGTGGTCGCTGCCAGAGATGCCGTTGGACGCAACGCCGTAACGCACGGATGAACACCGACGTGATCAAGAGATCCATACTGATGAACGCGCTTGTCTACGATGAAAGTCAGTGGCGCTGGTGATGAAGGTGCAGTTGTGCACATGATCGACAGAAGTTGCGAGAAGTGATGCATGGCGTTTTGTGAAAGCTGGATGGAGAGATGACTGAGACTCGAGACTCCATGAGACTGCATTGTTGCATCAAAAAAGACGCTCTGTCGGCGTGCTCCGCTTTGCACCATGTGCTTCCGACAGGAATCAAAGTTCCAGTTGTCTCCACCTGCGCTCGGTCCAGGTCGAAATTGCTGAGCAACTGCTAAAAGACTTGGCAGACGCTTTTGAGCAAGGCACATGGCACATGATGATTTGTGTTTGCGGTTCCGGTTTTGTTTTGTATTTTGGTTGGTAGTATGATTGATATTTGATTCCATTGACATGTTTGTTTGCATTGGGATCGAATCTGTGAACAGAAAAGCTGAAGATCCTTAAACGAAAGGAACTAAGGAACTAAACGACATTCGCCAGGCGAGCAGATTTGCATTTTGGTTTGGAGCTCAGTCAGCCAGAAATTCCACAATTTGCAGAAGTTTCCAGTTCTGCAAAGGACTCTACTCAGACTCAGCCAACTGTGTTACACGTTTGTTGCAACCATGTTTGGCCGATGCATTTGACAGGTTTCGTGACATTCAACCTGAGCGATGTTCAAAAAGCATTGTGTAAGACTGAAGTGAGCAAAGGTTCTCAATTCGAAATATAAAGACTATTAGACCACCTGAATGCTCCCCAAATGTCAATGATTTCTTGAGCTGCTTGAACGAGAATAGTGAACGCTTTGAGCATCTTTGAGCAATATCCAGGTATTTCATGTTTCCGTTCTTGAATTGTGAAATCTTGTTTGGTAAAACATAGATTATAGAAATGAATTGAACTATAGATGATTAAGTCGAAATTAAACAAACCATGAATTCATCACTTTCAACTATGATTTAAGAAATTAAACAAACCATTTTTCAACTCTCTGAGGTGAATTATATTCGCTTGGGAAGTGGCCATTGGAGCCCATTGGCTGGTGTGATTCTGAGAGCTCGTTGTCAAGAGATTTTTTGCATCGAATCACTGACTTGCCATCCAAAAGCATGCTGAAATCTGAAACTTCGACAAAATGCCGTGAATCGCAACATGGAAAGAAAAATTGCGGCACTGACTCTTTCTCGTCCAGGCTGGAGTAATGGTCACGTGCTGATCATGGATACGAATCAGCAAAGACTTCCACCCTACTGGGTCCGAGACCCAAACAAGACAACAAGACCCGAAGACTGTGAAACGAAGATTCGGTCCGATTCCATCACGATTTTCCTTCATCGTTTTCATCATCGTTTCGTTTCGAGGTCCCTCTGGACACCTTGGTGGAGTCTCTCTGTCGTTACAACCGAACCACGCAACGGCCGCGAGGGTCAGAGCCTCGCAGGGTCTGAAGGTATGTAACGCTTCTATCATTTTCGCTCGCCGAAGATCACGTCTCTCACACATCAGATGTCGTGATCTCGTGATGTCATGTGACAAACGTAGCTCTTGACATAGTTGGCTCGAGGTTCAGGCTTAGAAAACTTGTGAGAACTTGTTCCAAGAGGCCAACGAGCCTTTCATTGCTTCACCTTTAGAATGGCAGAGAAAGAGGTTGGCGTGGATTTGATATCATTGCTAGGATCGCCATGGACAGCGAAAGCCATATGGATTTTACATCATTGTGGAATTCCATTTCATCGGCGACCCTTCGAACCCTTTGCAGATGAGCTTTGGCTCCGTTATAAGTTAGGTCTTTGGCCATGGCATCTTCGTTTTTGGAGCAGATTTACAGTTCCTGTTGCCATCAAGAAATTCAAGAAACTTCAAATTTTGATGGATTCCTTTGATATTGCAGAATGGGCCATCACAACATCTGAGACCAAACCTGAAGTAGAAGAACTTCGTCAACTTCGTCATTGGAATACTTTGAGTGATGTTCTTTTAGAATATGGACGTGCCAATTTTGTAAAGGCTGCAACCAGAGATGTTCGAGTTGCAATTGAAGTCATAGCTCCACCGTGGATGAAGAAACTGCCATCATTTTTAGTCACCATGGTCATGAAGGTCGCAGTGAAAGTGTTTGCCTTCAAATATCGGCATGAAAACAGTCATAGTACAAGCAGTGCAGTTGTGCAAGCAGTCCAACAGATTCGAGCTGCTATTCAAGGGGGTAAAGGCAAGTATTTGCTTGGTGACAAGTTTTCTTATGCAGATATTGTCATGGCCATTGCGATCAATGGATTGTCCCCGTCTGAGGATGTGTTCCAATTCACTGTTCCACGCAAGTATGATCCAGAAGCTATTGATCTTTTGCATGATTTTCCAGATGTGAAAGATTGGAAGAATGCCGTGATGAAGCAACATTTGCCACCGGTTCTGAAAAAGAACCCCTCTGAATTCCAAAGCTAGGCATAGCGGCATGCCCCATGCATATGCATAAATCATCATAAAATCGCCCAAATGTTCATGTGCAGCCCACATCAAGTTGACATCTTCCTGACACGTGTGTCGCATCTCCAAAAGCGAGATGTTACTTGTGTACATATTGAATCTACCTGGGCCAAGTGGAGAAAACAAAGCTTTCACTAAGAGGTTCCTGGAATCCAGCAACTCACAGATAGGCATTCTTGAGGGTAAACATTCTTCCCTTTCCAACCAACTTGACCAGCTCTGCAAACTTCAAGGCATTGAGTCAAAGCGAATTCTTGAAGGAAAAAAATCAGTGATGTTTGCGCAGTCCTTTCCACAAACATTCCACAGTTTGTGCTGAGGTACGTGGTTTTAAGAGCACCGAAAGTTTGAAGCATCGCGTCGCAAAGAGAACAGGTCAACGA
Source organism: Breviolum minutum Mf 1.05b.01 (assembly GCA_000507305.1). Lineage (NCBI taxonomy): Eukaryota > Dinophyceae > Suessiales > Symbiodiniaceae > Breviolum > Breviolum minutum. Next base: position 109,776 of record DF239814.1, read on the forward strand.
ACGGCTGCACAAGTGTTTTCAAGAAAGCGAGATACCATGGCACTACCGTACCGTAAGAACAAAGTACTGCGACCTGCTTCTTTGCCTTGTTGACTCAGATTACAAAAAGTGTAGAGGGGTTTAGCATGGTTGTGCTCTGAGTGCTCTTTTTTGCACAGAAACAGCTAAAGGCTGCTCTGTGGCACGGCTCACCTTGTACAGGAACAAGGCCACCAAAAGAAAGAGTGCGTCCATGCACCCATTCACATGTAGTGTGACCCCAAGAATGGAATTTGTGGCATGATCTGGTAATACGGTATCATGCTATGATGGATCAAAATGGTTATCGTTTGACATTCTTGCAACATTGTTCAAATCGCATGCAATGCAATGGTTCGAAATACAGCGCTGCAATACGCAAGTGTATACAAGCAGCGCTTGAAAGCCCTATCAGCATCGGTTATCTTCATTCCAAAACAGGTGAATGCAACGATGAATGAAACATGGGTTTTGGTTTGGCTCATTTGCTCTCAATTCAGACAGGAAGCAATATAAATTGGCAATTGTCCCAATTGACTTTTTTGTTGTAAAAAGCGATGGCATGAATGCATTTTGCACAGTCAGTGTTAAGCCTATAAAGCGCATTTAAGCGCGTTAAGCGGTGATCTTTGATGGCAGAGTGATCTGCCCAGTGTCTCCCATGGGCCGCGAACAGAAACGTCGTCTGGATGCACGGAAAGCCAAGCAATTGGTACAGAGTGGTCAAGCCCAAAGAAGGTCTGGAGTCACTTGAGTCGTCAAGTCGTTGGATGTGACAGATGTGACTTGAAATATGTTAGTCAGTCATAGGATGTAATGGAAAAATTAGTCTTGTATCCATTGTATCCCATGACATCTTAAAACTGTACTGTTTTTGCAGGCCTATGACAGATTCTGAAGCGGAGTTGTTGTTCTTGGCTATTGACCGTGCAGAAGTTCAACAAGTTGGGATTACTCGTTTAGCATCACTGGAGTTGAACAACCTCCATCGAGCACCTTGGTGTTTCGGAGGCTCATCGTTGTCCACCACTTTGTTGGATTTCGCTGCTTGGCGAGGCCGTGACATCTTTTCATGTCAATTGATAGCAGCTGGAGCTGATCCTTCTGAAGGTGTCGTTTCTCCCAACGTTCGGGAAAAACTCCCTCGAGCCTACGTAGCTTGGTTGGCAAGAGCTGCAGCACGATTGAGGAGACAACTATCAGCAAGCAGTGTATGTGTTTGTGGTAAGATGCCATCTATGTTGTTTCTACCTTGTGGTCATGCAAATTGTGCCTCTTGCATATGGCGTCAATTTGAGAGCTTCCATTTTGGTCCATTACCAGAGTTGATTTGTGCACAATGCAATGCGACCTTTGACGATCCGAGTATGACATTTTTGGCACAACGCCGTGGAATCATCCGTCGGGACCCAACGTCAAAATCCGAGTCAAACCAAATCTGTGCCGGCTGTGGCTGTTTGAATATTGCCCGAGCCGTACTTTGCATCAACTGTGGATGGACACTTTCGCAGCCGCGATTTACAACGGCACCAAAAGCATCCCCGCCGCCATCATGTTTCGATTGGCTGATACAACAGATGATAGGAAAAAAGTCTCGTTACTCTGTCAGAGAAAGACAAGAGAGGAAGTTGCAGAGCCTCCAGCGCTGGAAAGAATTGCCAGAAGAAATGCAGGCGGGTCAACCTGTTTTCTTTTAGTTTTTTCTTCGGTTTACCTGTTTTCCGAGTTTGCAGAGTTGCAAGACCCCTTTGGTGTTCCCGAGTGTTTCTCAGAAAACACCGGAAACGTCGTTGTTTTTGGTGTTTTTTTCATACCAAGGACTCCAAGGACCCACCAGCAAATGACTCAAATGACCCCAGTGCACTTCGCCCGTTGAGTCCTCCTCCATTTGCTCCGAATGCACGTCGCGTCACCTTTCGTGCTTTGAGCCCACAGGAGGCGGAAGCAACAAAGTTGAAAAATCAAATTTTGATGGAAAACTTCGAAGTTTTCTTTCCAAATTCAAGGGAAGAGTCTGGCATACGGCATAAATATGACCCGAATTATTTTTCAGGCACTTTGGACTTTAGACATCGAAGACATACTTGTCCATCCGGTCTCTAAGTGGTAGGATCGAGTAGTACGAAAAGTTTGGCTGTCCGCGTTGGGCCCAGTTGCACTGGAAAGTGTTAAGCTTCGTAAAAAGTTGAAACATTTGAAACCCTTGTTGCCTTGTTGCTGTGCCACCACCGTACGACAGTAATACGCAGTACAAAACCTGCAGGGTCTCAGGGGCTCATGGGAAAGTGGAGATGAATCAGGATGCAAAAGCAGGAGGATTGAGAATACCAATGGAAATTGCAGGTTGCTATTTTGATGAAAGTTGAAAGATTGAAGCATATCAACGATATCAAAACTTCGGAATTGGCGTTTGACTGACTTGACTGATTTGACCAGGTGGCTTGGGATAAATTGGGCCTGAGCCGCCCCACACGTTCAGAACGACTGCGAGTGGCAGCAGAAGTGGGAGACGTGCGGCACTTGGCCGCGCTTTTGGAAGCAGGTGCAGATGTAGAGACCGTCAATGAGCCTCGGCCGGCAGCCTTCCCAGTGCATTTGGTCAATTTGGTCCACAGATTGGAGCCTACTTTATTTATCTTTATTTTTGGCGACCACAAAAGTTTTGAGATAAAGAAAATTGCACTCATGTGTTCCAAGTATATACATTCTTTTCCAAGCGGACTCATATGGACATTTCGGGCCTAATCTTTCTGTGTTTGTAAGCCTGCATGCGTTCAGCTTTCAGTCAAATGTTCTTTGAATACCAACATCGGAAGTTTTTGAAACAGTTGAACTCAACTTGAACCGCAGACTTTCCACTTGATGAGGTCTCAGAGTTTTGGTAAAGCATCAAACTCAATAGTTCTCCGGGACAGCAACCATCATCTTTTCACGAGCCCATAGCAACCACGGAGCTCGGTGCTCTATGACTTAGAAAAAAACGAGTCTTAAGTCCTTCCAAGAAAGGGGCTGATGAAATGAAGGATCCATCCCACTAGATTCCCATTGTGCAAGCTAGAGATCAAAATCTTTTTGGCAAAGAATAGGACCAAGGAGGAAATCCTAAATTCTTTTTTGAGGCTTCGAGAAAACTGCGACCCGAGAAAAACTTTGGGTGCAAGACTTTTTCGAAATCTAACAGATTTCGACACAAAGTCACCACAACGCTAAATTGGTGCAACGTTCTCAGGAGTATGGTCAGAGTCCCTTGTTTTTGGCTGCTATGGAAGGTCATTTGGAAGCCGTGCAGGCCAGTCATGTCATTCTCTTCGCTAAGATTTTATATGATTTTTATGATATTTTATGATAAATATTTCATTTATGAAAATATTATATGTGATATTCCGCAAAAACTCTGCAAAAAAATTGCTGGTTCCACTGATCAGCTGCGCTTCCCCGCAGGAGCTTCTCGATTGGGGAGCAGATGCTACACTTGCATGCCATGGTGGTGCCACAGCCTATGAAGCTGGAGGGTGCCACGCAGTTCGAAGGTGCTTGGCAAAGGAGACAAGGTGGAACTGCCTTCCGTTGCGATGCTCGTCTTTGAGTTTTGGTGCCCAACGTGATTTGCGATATTTTCTTCAGTCAGAAATTTCTCGCAATCTGAGGAAAGTTCCAGGGGCCGCGATTCCTTCGTTACCCGTGTCAAACTGAGCCCTACCACAGACACAGACAATCACAGAGATCATGCTGAAACCAAGCCTTAGTTTAAGGATTTTGGAATCTTTCTCATCCATGAGAGGAAATTGACAATGCACATGAAACTGCAGATTACTATACAATTTTTAAGATAGCTTTGTGATTCAGGCCAAAAGCGGCAGTGGTGGAACTGCCACTGCATGATGACCTGAAGAGCCTCGGCGCCTGCTATGTCTGAGCCCAGAAATCCGTGCAAAACATTGCCTGCCACAAAGAGTTGACAAGCCAGCCATTGTGAGTGAGGAGGATGTTCATGAGATGGAATGTGTTTCATTGTTTAAGGTCGATGGTGCTTTTAATGAACCTTTCTTGAAGTGGCTGGAGGAGTGCGATTGGTTTCAGTTTCTATGAAGTCAAGTACCCAAGTGTCCTCACATGATGCCACTGATCTTTATAACTATAAGCTTTCTAGCAAGTTTCATGTAGTTCTATGATGGTTTTGTCAGTCAGGAGTTGTGGCAAACGCTGCCCCAAGCACCTTTCTCGGAGGCACATAAAAGCTCTGGTGACCGAACCAATTTACCACGCTTCGGTGTTGTTTTCTTTTTGAAAGGCCGATTCACCGCCTGAGGAGTGCTGGTTTTGGTGATGTTTTGGTTTCAAATGGAAGGCAAAAGTGATCAGTGATAAGTTATGATAAGAGTACAATTTCGTTTCGTTTATTTTTTTCGTTTTATTTCCACAATATCACTTTAAGAGAGCGATCGCATCATCGCATCGACTTATCTCAACTTGAGCGCAGGACCGTCACAGCTTTCACACAGATCGAAGCCGCCAGGCAACTGCACCTCGACGGAGCTGCTCAGCTTGAGATGTTCAGCGCATTTGTGTGTTGTTTTGCTGTTTCGTTTTGACTCCGCAACAACCTTTTGATTCATTTTCGCTGGTGTTGTTTGACCCGTTTTCACACTTTTTAATTACTCGGTGCAAGACTTCGTTAAAACCACGGCATTTCTTTTTCTGACCACGACGCGTGTTTTTTTGCACACATGTTTTCAATGCAGATTCTAGTCGTGGTGGCAGCAGCCTAGGAAAAGTGTACCTCCTTTTTTGTTTGCACTGAGTCTTGTGTGGACGATTGCAAATGTGCTGCAGGAATTTTCGTGCACAGAAATTCCTTTTTCTCCCTCTTCAGCGTCCTACTGGGATGAACCCATAAGTTGGAAGCAAAATTCATGTGTTCCACGTTGTGGGTTTCCCCCCAACAGCTTTAGTAGGCTAGCCAAGGCTGCGCAGAATTGGGTGCAAGCGACCGAACATGCACTGACCAAAAAAGATGTCATAGGAAAAATTTAGGGGAAGATTGCAAGGTGGCTTTGCAACTCTGGATCAGTTCGCATTGAAACCTCAATATGCACGCCTGTGCAGTTTGCTTTGCAATGTGCACAATTGAAAAACATAGTGATCGGTCCAACAGCTTCGACTGCAGCATCTTGATTTTTCTGCACACGTTGTACTGGTTTTTTTTTGGTGTTTTTTTCGTGAAACGTAAAATACCATGGCTTTGAGGAGGGCGCCTTTGGACTTGGTTCGTTTCTGTCGCCTTGTGAGATGTGAGAGACTTGAGTTTCTGGTTGGACATGGTTGGACGGTGGACGTGGTTTCTAGCCGCGTTTTGCGTTTGGTGTTCCACTCCCGGAAGCCCCGCTGGAGCCCATGTCGAATGTTTCTGTCGAATGACCCTGCTGTGCTTCGTGTTTCTCTTGATGTTTGAAACAAAATTCTTCCCATCTGATCGGATGGCCGGGAAGGTCAACATTCCAATTCGTGACATTTTGTTGATTGCAAAATTCAATGCAAAAGTGCAAAAAGGTTACTTCTTCGATGCCACGAAGATCGTTTCAAAGCAACTTTATCTCGCTCTAGCTGCTCATGACGGGCCCAAGCTATGCACATGCAACTTGGATGACGAATAGTCCTTCAGTATGACAGCGGTTGATGGATTTTTGTAGAGCTATGTAGAGCTTAAACTTGAATGCAGAATGAAGCTCATGCCAGGTGTTACACTCTAAACGAAGGTACACCCTTTGTGTTCCGGGTCTTTTATGTCTTTTTGTAGTTCTAAAGTGTCCAAGTCAAATCCTCAACTCCAAGGTGAGGAAGCAGTGCCAAAGATGCGCTTTTTGCACTATAAAGAGGGTGGATACCTGGCACCACACACTGATCTTTGCAGATGTGACTGGAAAACCGACAAGCGTACCACACATACCTTCATTCTCTATCTTCGTGACCCAACGCGAACAGATGCAGATACTGCAGATACTGGTGGTGCTGGTGGTGAGACGGTTTTGATGCACACCCTGAAAGGGCAGGACTTGGTGAAAGTGAGGAACTCGGAAAGCTGGACAGTTGAAAGGAGGAGCGGTTGTATTATGTCATTATGTCCAAGTATTTGACAAATTGAAGCAAAAAGAGTTGCACTGTTGGACAACATCAACATGAGGTCACTCCAAAACGAGGAAGACTCTTGGTGTTTCCTCACCTATGTCCACACAAGGTACAGACGCAGAGTTGGAAAGGAAAGCGATGAAATCTAGAGTTTGATACGATGTGATTCCATGATTTGATTTGCCCCATCAACTCCCTTGACATGTGAGAATGTAGCAAAGGATTTCTGAATCTCCATGTTCGCATGTCTGACATGAGCATTCCAGCAACCCATGTGAGGGATTGCCAGTGAAGCAGACAAAGCTTTTGCTGCGTGGCGAAATGCAATGAAATGAAGTGACTCATTACCATGAGAGTCAAAAAGACGCGTTGATGCTTCAAGTTTGTTCACTTTCAGCAAGAGGCTAGACACGGATTTCTTTTGCGGTTTGTGCCTAGGAACACTGTTCATTTTTCTGCAGAATGTCCATCGTGCTGCTGGTTGTTCCGCTCTAGCTGTGTTTTTGTGGGATGAAGTTCATTAAAGCACATTAAAGCTTCAGGTTAAAGAGATGTTTGAGAGCGATGCTGCGATCTGGAACACGTCGCCATCACACATCATGATTCATGATACTTAATTCGAGGATCCTCAGCTCTATCAGCATTAAAATTCGTTGCTTCTGGAAAGATTTCTAGTCAGTTTGCAGTAAACTTTGGAACCTCCGAAGTCTTTGAACTTGACGCCATGCCTCGCGGGCCTGGAAAGAGGTGCAGCGACTGCAAGAGATTCTGGTTCTGCAGTCCAAATGAAGACATGCCATGCTTGCTCCCTGACCCTCGAGCGAAGTCCATTGCCACAACAACAAGATGGCTCCACTGTGTAGCTTTACTGATCAGAAGCGGTTTCCTTTCCCCTATCTATATCCTTTTCATACTGTGCAGACAAGTCAAGCAGAATTGTTGAGTGAGAATTCAACTCCAAAGGAAAGCGTTTATCATTCGCTTTGAAGAAGTTGACAGCACCTGTCATATGCTTTCAAGCAACTGCGAATGTATGACATCGTTTTGAACCCAAACCAATCCACAAGGGACGTTTTATTTTCATTGCAAATGTGAACAAGCTTCACTTGACAGTAGCAACTACAATCTCGACTACTCTCGCACGGGCCTCAGACGAACATCCACGGAGCTGCAGCCGTGTGTTTCAGTTAGAAAGCACCTCAGAAGATACACACTGCACATGTTCGAAAGACGGGCCTAGACTTCAGGTTTCAACAAAGTGGAGCGGTCAGAGGATGCACAACAAACACAGGCTGCTATGGGTGATAAGTACGGTGAATGAATACACTCGTCGATGTCATCGTGTGATGCTATGCTACGATATTACGATATGCTGGTGTTGTTGCCTCGGGTGGTTTTTGTCGTGTTTTCCCAGGGAAAGGCAGAAGAGGTGTAGATCTCAGACACAGCGACACGTCTCGCAGAACTCGCAGATTTGATGAGAGAGATTTCATGGCTCTGTGAGGCGGAAATGCCTGAAGATTTTGCAGAAACTTGGCCTACAAAGCGATGACTTACTGTGAATATATTCATTTTTTGTTCAACAGATTTTTGACATTGAATGAAATATAACACGTAATGACACGTGCCAAGAGTGCCAATAAGTCTGGATAGTTTTGCACACTTTCGTTCGAGAGAGCGCTTCCTTTTGTGGGTTCCATGAAGGGTTCGAAGAGTTGAAGATTCATGAAGCTTCTTGGCTTTTGTGAAGCACGCTTCAACTAGCTATGTTTTCAGTGTCACAAGCCCGAACTCGCTAGACCAAGAGAATTCAACACCCTCACAGGATCACCGGTTTGCTGTTTGTGTGTACCCATTCCAAGGTGGCATTGAAGAACATGCCGCCCCGTCCTCAAGCAAATGCTTTGTAAAAGCATCACTGTGAAGTCAGGTGAAACCAAATCCCACGTCATAGAATTCAAATGAAAGCTCCATTGAAGGTTTACTTACATAGTTTTACCTGTTTGAGTTCGATTTGTCGTTCTTTTTTACTCAAGGCCTGAACTTCAGGAAGCTTACAGGCTGGCCATGATCAGTATTCAGCTCAGTTCGTGTTTTCTTATTTCCATCAAGAAAACAAACGGGGTTACATCTCAGTACTATCGTTAGTATATTTCTATAATATACAATACAGTTTCTATGTTTTGTTGTACTTTTGTTAGATTTTTCAGCCGATCAAATCCTGAAACCGTTTTGATCCGATCTTTCGAGGTCGGTCCACGGGTGACGATGCGGCACAGCAGAGAGCCAATGAACTCGTCCTGCAGGTTTTGATTTGTCGAAATTGGCCGAAATTTCCACAGCTCGTTTTTTCCACCATTTTTTTGGTGCTCCAAATTGGAGGCCGTTGAGAAAGGAGGCCGCCGCCTCAATAGAAAGGATTTCCACCACAGCAGGCACTTTAGACATTCACTTCTTGAAAAATCAAGTGACACATTCCTCCCAAGGACCTGAGGTTCGAAAACGATTCCTCGAAGAAGTCTCGCAGCATCTTCCAGAGGCAAAATTCAAAGGGAATGGCAGAGTTGTCTCGAAGCCGATTTTTTGGTTGGACTCGAGATTTCACAATGGTACCACAAACATCATACAGTTTCTCATGCAATGAATTGATGCCGTAGCAATTGTATCAAGTCTAACATATACATCACTCATACGTCACCCACATCTCCAAAAAACATCAGGACACGACGTGGATGTAGATTGTTTCTCTTTGCGACTGTCCTGAATACATTCCGAGTAGTTTTTTGGGTGGCTGGGTGGCTGATGGTGCACACGTTTGACACGTTTGACTTGCAGGGCTCTGTCCCGAAGGAGACCAAGTCAGGGCCACAGAGCAAAGTGACGGAAGTGACCCAAGTCATGAAATTCGAAGTCTTTCGTTTTGTCATGGGAACCTTTGGATATCTTTGGATCCTTTACTGATGTTTCTACTCATCACTTTCAATCTCTTTGGATCCTTGGAGTTTCAAAAGCAGAAGGTTTCCGCTCGCGAAGAATGTTGTGTGTAACATAGATATGTGGAAGTAACAACAGTTAGAGTGCATAAAGGGTGGTGTTTGGGTGGGTACCCATCTGATGATGCCAATTTTGGCTCAAGCATCAGTTGGGCCACTCTTCTGATTTTCATGTCAGCTCAGTGTGCAGGTGGGGATTGTTTGGTGATAACGCCCACTGGCTGGGAGGTCGATCTTCGGGTCCCTCATCCGGCCAGGGGTTACTTCTGGGTGTGGGTGGTCCTTTGGATCACCTTCACACTCGGTTGGATCACCGGATACCGCACTGCACGTTGGGTTGATTGGATCAGGGGAATTCATTGGCCTGGATTGGTGCCATCAGCAATCCTCTCAGGATCACGTTCCAATTGGCAAAGGTTGACCTCCAGAGTCCTAGCCTTTGTCAGGAAGCGAAGGTTGGTTTCTTTTGCTTTCAACAACTACAAGGCCTACTCCCTGAGGAACACGGAGGCTTCAAGGCCAACCACTCTGCGACAAAGGAGGTTGTCACACCAATCTCCCAGGGCGAGCGAGTATCGGGAGCTATCCCCAGTAAGGGCTTCCGGCTTGACGCCATTGGACGAAGGACCTGTCACTCCGCCACGTGGGAAAGATGGATCCAACAGAAGCAGAGTTGAACGCCATCAGCAATCTTGCTGAGGTAGCGGACTGGGCAGGTACCAATGGGAACCTGCATGATAGCCTGATGGTGGGGCTTGGCAACCCGACCAAACTTCGGGACATTGCCTTCATTTCGAGGCAGTCCTGGGATAGGGTTGTTGCATCCTTGCAACAAGAAGCCTCCCCAGCCACAGACACGGCAGCGGCAGTCCTGAGAAATCTCAATCCAACGGAAGAGTCGAGGTTGGAGATATTCAGGCGAGTTTGTCTGAAGAGGTTGGGAATAACGCCTGGCCTCCCTGGGGGCACGGGGTTGCCCACAGCGTTGGCAGTGGTTCCGACTGGTCCTGGAGCTGCAGCCACAACACCAGGAGCCGCAATCAACAGCTCGCCCACCCGCAAACTAAAACTAAGTAGCGTGGTGGATCCCACTTTGGACGCGGAAATCCAAGAGATGGAACAAGGTGAGCTGAACAGGCTGTATCAGGAATACAGCCTTAAGTTTGGGGCACACCCTGCTCCAGAAGTTGATCCCTCGGGAGATCAACTGTCAGCCCTGCAGCAGTTGATCAGGGCCGGGGCCCTCCCTTATGTTGACTTTAGCATTTGGGGACCCTTCGGACTGAGATCATTGCGGAAGCAGGTTTTCACCAGCTACATCTTGAATGCAGCCACTGGTGAATGGAGCAAACGTGAAGCTCCAGGGCCCCCCAATATCTTGAGTTGGGAAAAGGCCTTTCGCACCTTCAAGTGTGCGATGCTGCTGCTGCAAGCAGCCGAGTCCGAACGGCTGGATGCCTACATGGACTTTGTGAAAGACCTCAACAATCAGTTCTCACATGAATGTTGGGGCATCATATATAAAGCCGAGGTTCGAATGCGGTCCGAGTACGTGGAACGCATCAAGAGAGATCTCATGGCTCATCCCAAGCATGGCTTCACAGAAGCCGCACCGTGGAGCGCAGTGTTTTACGCTGCCACAAGAGAATCAGAGTATTGGACGAAAGAGGTGACGACGCCCGCGACTCTGTTCCTGGCTCGAGGCAAGAGTCGATCAGGAGGGGCTGCTGACAGTGACACGTCGGAGCCGGGTGGAGCCAAGCCCTCTGGAAAGTCCAAAGGAAAGAAGAGAAAATACAAAGGGGACTCTTCAGTCTACGACGACAAGGACCAGACGTATGCAAAGAATAGGAAGGGCATCGAAATCTGTAAGAAGTTCAACCTGGGGCAGTGTGGTAACGGCAAGCCACAGTCCCGTTGTCCGAACAAGAGGAGCCATCAATGCAACAAATGCATGGGTCCCCACTCGGCACTCCAGTGCCCGGGGGCCAAGAAAGCCTGATCCAAGAAAGGGAAGATGGGCACTGGTGACGGTAGCCAAAGGCCACCCGAACCGGCCAATCCTCCCACAGCTGAACAAAAGGCCCGGTCGGCCAACATCGCAGAAGGCAAGGCTCCTGCAAAGCCACCACCCACAGGGAAACCATCTGTGGTAAAGATGCCGAAGGCAAAAGACTTGGAAAGAAGGAAGGTTGCAGCCAAGTCCAAGACAACCATCAAGTTGACTCCAGCGAGGGATGTCAGACAGCCTTCTCCAGACAGAAAACGTCAAAGGCGGGACCGAAGGGATTCCTCGTCAGACGACACATCCGGGAGGCCGGCAAGACAATCATCGTCCTCCACCAGCAGCAGTGAGTCTGATGGTCAGGCAGAAGGACTCATCCCTTCTGCACCTCACAATGGATCAAACACGAATATGGCGCAACCAACATTGAACAAAAGAAGTGGGGGGCAAGACCCAGAGCACTCATCCTATTTTCAGGAAGGTCTAGGGATGGCGACCTTGCATCATTCTTGGACAGAAAAGGATGGGTCGTCGTAGTTGTGGATCTGCTGGCAGACCACCCAGCAGACCTTCGCAACGACAAGATCTACTGCAAGATCATCGACGACATCAGAGATAAGTACTATGATGTGCTGGGGGTGGCCACCCCTTGCGAGACGTTCAGCCCGCTGAGAGAAACTCCGCCTGGGCCAAGACCACTTAGGTCACTACGTCACCCGTTGGGCCTTCTCAGCTCAGAGCACAAGCTGACGAGGGCTGAACTCGAACAGGTTCAACAAGCCAACACTCTTTGCAGGAGGTCGCAAGAGTCCATTGAGAACCAGATCGAGTCGGGTGGGGCCATGTGGTGGGAGAACCCAGATCACGGCGAGCAGAAAGTCGACTTGTGGAAGACGGAGTATGCGAAGTCGGTGATGAAGATAAAAGGGGTGAACGTGTGCGCCTTCGACCAGTGCAGATTCGGAGGAGAGACCACAAAGCCCACCAAGTTCGCCCACTTCAAGATGGACCTTTCGGAGCTGGATGGAATCCGTTGCAACCACGAGGTCAAAGAATTCACGAAAGAAGATGGAACGAAGTACAAAGCAAAGCATGAATCGTTGGTTCAAAGATGGAGGACAAACGAACAGGGTCAAAGGGAGCGAGCCTCAAAGGCCTTGGGTGAATACCCGGCCAAATTGAACTCGGCCATTTCGGCAGCCATGGCACAAGTGGACACGCCGAGGGCACGCAAGTTCAGAGAGCTCCACAGCGACCCACTTCCTTGAACTGACTTCCATGCCTCGGAGCTGAACTTCGGGGTGAAGACTGACAGAGACAGAGAGAATGAGCTAGCCATAGGGGGCATGAGAAATCCAAAGAAAGCTCTTAGCAGATTGCCAAAGTCCTTGGTTACCGGGAGAGCGGTGGCCATCTTTCTCAGAGATGCAGCGCTTCATCCTTCGGTTCAGGGCACAGTCGATGACCTGATGGACTGCAGACCATCAGATGGTATCTCAACCAACTGGGTCAAGGAGTGCAGGAATGATAAGAGCCACGCTCTTAGACGGCTTGTACACACCAAGCGCGTAGGCCAGGCACTGGATTGGGTCCAGACGTTTCTGAATGAAGAAAAGATTTTGTGTCGAGTGGTTAGAGCGAAGAGGACGAGCGTAGGAGCCACAATCTTCACGGATGCTAGCACCAGAGGGAGCTGTGCTCATCATTGGCGACGTGCCGATGGAGTACTTCTCGTTCCCAATCCCAGCGGAGTTCAGGCAGCCACTGGCGATCCCAAGCACATGGCTCTTTGGGAAAGCCTATGCCTACTAGTGGCAGCCAGAACATGGCTCATCAGATATCCCATTGGCTCAACGGCCAGGGTTCGAGCCGACAACATTTCAGCGCTTTACATGATCAAGAAATGCAGTGCGAGGTCACCCGATCTTGCGGCAGTTGCCAGAGAGTTGGCACTTGATCAAGCGCTGGAAGACTATGAATTCACGCTCCTCAGCCACATTGACACAAAGTCCAATGTTTTGGCTGATGCACTTAGCCGACAATTCGAGGACACACCCGAACCGTTCCCTCCAGAGCTTGCAAACTGCAAGAAGGTGTCTGTAAAGATCACACCGGCCTTCTGGAGGGTTAAACAGGGAAAGTACTCGAGGTCTGGCGGAAAATGCAGCGAGAGTTTAGTACCGGGTCCAGTGTGTAGGAGAAATAATAGGGTTTAAAGGGTTTTAGGGTTCCGCAGCCGTGTTTCGGGGTCTTGAAAAATCCGCAGCCTTTTCCGCAGCCGTTTTAGCATGAAAAGATCACTAGGGCCTAGATACTGGACCCCGGCTAGTTCAAACGCACCTCGCCCTGCACCAGTTTCTCCCGGTCTTACACCTTTGGTCGAAGGTCCGGTCGTAGGCCAGCCCGCCAGGGCATTGGCTGAAGATAATGGACCACAATTGGATGAAGATACCAGGTGCAAGAAGAAAGTCAAACCATACAGCCGAGGCAAGCTGTCAGCAGCTGTTGCAGCCATCCGGAATGGCCCGGAGAATTGCGCCGAGGCACTAAAATCTAAGGTATGGTCAGGCAACAACGACGGGCCCGTCAGCTCAAGGGAGAAGACTTGGGCCATACTGGCTCGGGAGGCCGGTTATGTCGACCCATTCCAGGTTACCTCTGACATGATATACGCTGTCATGGGCGCACTAGATGCCGGGGGATACAGGTCCACCGAGTTGTATCTTGATACCGCCCGGCAGCAACACATCAGCAGGGGTTACATTTGGACACAGCAGTTAGCCCTGTCAGCCAAAAGAGCTACCAGGGCCTGCAAACGAGGGAGAGGGCCCTCAAAGCAGGCACAGCCATTACCACTGGCTAGGATCCCAGTTGTATCGCAGCAACCTCAGGCAGTCCACCCTCAAGGACCTTGCCACCCAGCCAGGGCTATCTTACTGGTGTCTTGGTGGCTTTTACGAGAGATCGAAGCGAGCAATGCGGAGATCTCACACGTAACCATCGACACCGAGCATAAGCTGGCCCATTGGCGTCTTCCGCACTCAAAGGCGGACTGGGTTGCTCTTGGCGCAACCAGGACTCACGCCTGCTCCTGCACCAGCCCTACCAACATCGACTCCATTTGCCCGTTTCACACAATGGTAGCCCAGCTTGAGTTCGCTAAAACCAAAGGTTCATTCCTCTTTCCCACAGAAAGGGGAGAACAACCATCCAAACAAGGATGGGTGGCAACTTTCGAGTGGGTAGCAACCCATTTGGGCGAACGATTGGAACAAGTCGATTCACTGGCCACTCAGGCCGGGCAACTGGGGCAGTACATCTGGCCCAAACCCAGATTGAACTTTGGAGGATTCAGCTGTTCGGCCGGTGGGGCTCAGAAGCGTTCAAGCTGTACGTCAGACAAGCTCCGCTTTCGCAGTTACATTTACTAGCGCAAGAGGCATCAGTCCACACTGCGTTGGCAAGTGCAAAGGCTGAGCTTGCAGCCATTTTCGCTCAGATTAAGTCCTCCCATGACTTAGTGGCGAGCAGACCTATTGCGGAGCAACCTCTGCAATGTCTGTTAGACTGCGAAGCAGCGGCTGAATCCACTCCTATTGAAGCACCTCCGAAGAAGGAGATGTTTGTTTTGAACAGGCGACATTTTGGAAAAATCCACAAGGTCGCCACACAAAGCCCCCACATTCAGCACTACCTGTGGCACACGTCTTGCCATTGGTACTTCGCCAGGCACCAGGCAGACTACAAGCTGGTAAGTGAACTACCAGCAAACGCCACGAAATGTGCTAAATGTTTTGGGAGCCGCCACCGTTCGAAGAGCTCGTCAAGTGCATCCAGCACATCGGAGTCATCTTGCGCTACCGCAAGTGGGTAAAATCATTGGCCAGATGACTCATATGGGTGTGGTTTTGCTCTGTCAGAGTTTGGTTCCTGAAATTGGACACCATAGCTGACAGTTGCGACCCATCTGGATATGTGGAAGTAACAACAGTTAGAGTGCATAAAGGGTGGTGTTTGGGTGGGTACCCATCTGATGATGCCAATTTTGGCTCAAGCATCAGTTGGGCCACTCTTCTGATTTTCCCGCCCTCCCACTCCACTACGGATGGGGGGTGTGGTTTTGCTCTGTCAGAGTTTGGTTCCTGAAATTGGACACCATAGCTGACAGTTGCGACCCATCTGGCCATTTTGATTTAAAACAGTGCCCGACTCTGGAGCGGCTTCTTTGAATGTTATGCACGGGTTGAGCTGTTGTTGTAGAATTCACCCAGAAGTAGTTCTGCATTGCTCCTGCAAATCTTTGGCTTGTACTTTGCTCAGCAGGCATTCATTAACTTAAAGCAACATAAGGATAAATGGACGCGTCAAGAATAGTAGCACTTTCCAGCCATATGCAAAGACTGCATTCGATATCCAGTGAAATTACTCAAACAACAAAAGGCTACAGTGAAAGATTTCTTATCAGGAATTGGGAACCAATCAAGCAGCATTTCTTTCGCCCTCATTGTGTTGCATGAGTGGCACAAGCTTTCACTTCACTTACTTGACCCATTGACATGATTTGACCCAAATCGCAGCAGATGGCGCTGTCTACAGCTGTGTATCTTGACTGGGCATTGATCACATCGACTGCATGATGTGCGTGATTTGCATGGATTACATCATTGGAATTTTGATTTCACAACAACGAGATATGTCGTGACGTTGCATGACAATATGACGTGTGTCTTCAGTCTTCGAGGCCCTGGCAACTCCCCTTGGCCAGCCATGTTGGCTCGGGATGGGATGTGAAAAACTGAGACCCGGAGATTTTTTGATCTGAGACTTGAGCGAGGCTGATCTTCAGATGAATTTTGTGCCAAGGCCTCTTCTACTTCTACTTCTTCTACCTCTTCCAGAAGATTCACAAATCAGCCCAAATTCTACAAGACACACGGTCCAAATCTCAATGTCTATAGAATGATTTGTAACAAACAAAAGCAAGTAAAAAAAGGAGCCACTTCATGCCACTTGTCTCGGTAATTTTTTACACAAATTGATTCTTCAGTTTCCTGAACGCCATCTTTCAGGCCTTGTCCTACTTTGCATCGCTGTCAGAGGAAAGAGTGCCCTGGCAGCAGACATGAAGAGCTTAGAGGAGTCATGTAGGAGTCGTTTCTTTTCTTGAAAGCATCGGAGTTTTTTTCCACATTCTCTTCAAGTACTTTTCACACTTGCAGTGGGGATATTGTGTGGATTTCTGCTGTGGTGTGTTTGCGAGGAGTTGCACGGCGAGCCCAGTTGCCATCGATTCTCCAGACTACCATGGGCAAGAAAGACCGAAAAGTTTCAAAGTGAGATCTGAAAGTCGTGAAGCTGTCGTGAAAATGTCAAAGAGACATTTTTTGATAAGTTTTGTACATCGACCTTTGAAAGTGGGCGGCAAGGAGCTGAAGAAGTGCATCCAGTGGTACTTGGACCAACACGGAGCCACCCGCAAATTCTGTGTCGAGCCATCAGAGCTCACATTTCACAAGTCACTTCAAAGTCTTTTTATGAAAGATGGATCTTTGTATCCTTGGATCATCTTGGATCCTTGTATTCGTTCTCCAGAAATCTTTCAGCATCTTTCAGATTTCTCCAGGAGAGGAAAAGACCAAAAAGATGTTGGATGATATGAAAGTGTTGGGATTTGAATGGGTCAGCATCTTAAAAGTACAGAGTTGGGATTTGCATCTTTGAATGTGTTTCTTCGTTAATGTTGCCCTGGTCTTTGGAGTCGCGAGGCAACAAGAGCAGGAATCTCCTTAGGTGTGGATGCACCTTGGAAATATTTCAATCATTTTTCTATCCGGATTTTCGTGAAACTGTGACAAAAACATGAAGAACCTGTAAACATCTGTAAACTGTGAACATTTGTTGGATTGACCTGAGGACATGAGCGTGCCAGCAAAGAAAGCACCTTTATGCGATGGCTCCTCTCAGCGTCAGCTCAGTGCAGAGGCACAAAGATTTGCTAAAGAGCTGACGCTGAGTCGATGTAAAAAGCCCGAAATCCGAATTCTGTCGATTTCTCCATCATGAATCACGAATCGATTTGTGTCGATTGCATTTCATCTCTTTCGATTGCGGTGTTGTGTCAGTCCAAGTATCAGAATGGAGAGATCACGGTGGTCGAAAAGTTCCTGAGCGTCACAGAGGAATGGACACGAACAAGTGAGAAAGTGAAGAACGAGGCTGTGACAAACTTCCAGGATCTTCAGCTCGCATTGCAGACTCCTTTTGCATTTGTTTGTGCGTACAGACCACTATGATTGTACTCGTGTTTTATTTTGGAGAGTGATGAATGGTGGAGGTTGATGCATGTTGTGTTTGCATTTGCGACATTGAAGAAACACCAGTACCATAGTACCTGCTAGCAACTGCAAGCAACATGACTATGAAAAAATATATGATTGCTTTGGTTTGAAGACCGGCACGTGTCATGAGGACAACAATCCAGACAACCCGGCCTGCAGCTCAATCAGCGCAATGTCACTGAAGTGTTATGTCATGTCTGTGTGTGTGTCACTGCGTGGAGAAGATGTTTTACTTTTGTATGGTTGATATATTACGGTATGTTGTAAGTCCTTGTCCTCTAATTGTCATGTCGTTGTTGCTGCGTGTCGTTGCTTGTCCTTGCTTCTTGATTGCACAGGTCTATATGATGTCCAAAAGCGGAGCTCGCGGGAATATCTCTCAAGTTCGACAGCTAGTGGCAATGCGTGGGCTCATGGCAGATGCAAAAGGCATCTCAGAATTTTGAGTACATGTTCACTACATTTCGACATATTTTGAAAATGTTCAAAATTGCGCCTGCCTGCACAGCCGATAGAAGTGAACCTTCATTGATTTGATGTGGTTTGATAGGTCAGCTTATTGACGACGCTGGACCGCAAAAACACGATTTTATTGCAGAGTGACAATCAACAAGTCGCTGCATCAAAACATCCAAGTTTCATTAGCCTCGCACTCCTTTAGTGTGCTACTGGTTTCCGGTTCAAGTTAATCCGGTACTGTCCAGACAGTTTCGATTTGGTATTTGATATCATGAATGCGTCTTGTGATTCTTATGAATGCTTATGATGATTGATTGTTGATTTCTTAGTGCCTTAAGTTACTTAAGTTCTGTTAGTTTGCAGAGGTGGTCATCCAGCACTGTCTACGAGAAGGGATGAGTGTCACAGATATGTTGATTTCAGGCCTGGCACCTCGGGTTAAGTCCGGGAAGTCTCTTTCGTTTTGCCGTTTTGCTATCACAAAGATGTGGACTTTTTCTTGACTTTGGATTTGAAATTGATCACTTCGATTAGTTTCACTTCAGTGTGATCTTTGCTTCTAACATTTCAGATTGAAACACACAAGGCGTGAAAGAGTTCTCTATTTTGTTTTTGCATATGTCTGACAGGGCATGGTGCTCGCAAGGCGGTCGACCGGATTTGGAAAATGTCAGAGTTGATACTGAAAGAATCTGAGAGTTGAATGCTTACCCGCTTTTCCCATTTTTCCTTCAAGGAACACATTTGCAGATGCGATTTTTGAAATGGCACGAATATGTTTCGAGCATCCACATCAATATAAGCTAACATACAGCTTCACCAGCGCAAGTGTCAGGGTGTCATTGACACTGCCTTGCGCACAGCCAACTCTGGATATCTTTACCGCAGAATGGACTTCACAGCATCACCAGTGGTGGTTTCTTGGCTTCATCTTTCCAACCGCATCGTGATATCCAACAAACATCTCCAATGACAAACACATCATCATCCGTGGTTTTTGCTGTCGGTTTTTGTTGAGGTGACCTCTCCAGATTGTGGCACTGAAGAGGGTGTGCCGATGCCTTTCAAGAAGCGAAAACCGGCCGAAGCAGGTTTCGCAGATCGCATCCGCGGCCGTGTGCTAGCGGGGGATGTGCTACATCCGAAAGATTCTTCGTTGCTCTTCAAGAAGGGGTAACGCAGCTCAAGTGACAGAAACAATTTACACTCACTTTCGAAGCTGCAAATTGAGATGATTTTTTACCGATGACTGTATGACTGTGTGACTGTATGACTGCATGTGTATTACTCCGATCATGAAACTCCAAGGCATCTTCTAACTGCAGCAGACGCCCAGGAAATTGAAAAGAAATGGCAGGAATACGATGCTGATGGAATTGAGGTTGGTACATTTATTGCGACAGAAATATTTTTTGATGCCAGAAGTGCAACGGATCTGTCAAAAGTTGTCGATCGACTCAGTAAGAAGTGTGGCATTTGGATGCATTTGGCAGGTCCCAGACGTGTTGATTCGATCACCTCTAACCTGCCAGCAACGCAATGGGATTTGCGCCACGTGCTATGGTGAGCCGTGGGATTTGGGGGATTTGGGGGATTTGGGTTGTGATTGCTAGTGCTGCTAGTGTGAACATGTGTGAACATGTGTGAACTCTGGAAATGAATGGAGAAACGTTGTGTTGACAGACACGGGAGACATGACCTCGCGACCTCGCGACCTCGCTCCGTCTGGAATGCCGATTTGAAGGTGAGGATCTTTCTACACCTGGGAAGGTAGCTGCAATTGGTCACCCTAGTGGCACCATTGCAGCGCAAAGCATGGGAGAACCTGGAACACAACTCACGATGCGAACTTTCCACACTGGTGGTGCTTTTGAAGGCTGGCACTTGTGCAGAATCTCATATAGACGACAGCAATACGAGATAAAAAATGCATGAACGCGATGAAGACTACGAAACCTTCAGCATTGTAATGATTAGTGATTAGATGTGATTAGTGTGTCGGTGCAATGTTTGGTATGCCTTGTTTTGGTGAGGCTCAGCTGGCGAAGGTGTCGTTGCACACTTCGCTGGAAAGGTATCTTTGACTTGTGGAATGAAGACTATCTCAAAACAGCATGTCTCGAAGGCGGGAGCAGTCGCACACGTCGCACTCAGGGCATTGCGCAAACTCAAAGCACTGACAGGAGCATGGAGCTGTTGCTGAATGGAAGAGATCCCCGCAAGGAGACATTGGTTGTGTATTGTCCAAGGCACACAATGCTGAATGGTTCTAATGTCAGGGTTTGTGGACAAAATGTAGAGTCATGTCATGTTCCGCATATCCAATGTCTCAAATTGTCTCACAAGACCCCATTGAACTTGTAGATCCTTCCATCATGAAATCATATTCGTGAATATTCTTTGGTTTTGATTTTCACATGTGCCTCGGTTTGACACAGGCATGCATTCTCGAGGTGGAAGGCGATGCAAATCGGGGAACTCAAACTGAAGAGTTGGAGCCTGGTTGTTACGTGAAAGTTCTCGACGGTTCCTTGACCCTGACATTTTTGCTTTTCGATGTTTGAATCGATTCTATGATTTTATGTCTTTGAGATATTGTGATGAGTTTTTGAGGATTGGCATGATTTTATGGTTGTCATGTCCTCAAATCATCCTTGTTCTTGGATGGGCGTGCCATCTATGGTAAAGCCCGCCTGTTAAGAGAGTCGAGGTAAGCCAGCAGGTTTGCCACACAAAACAATTGAAGTCCACACTACCAGATCCCAGCCACGAGAAAAATCTCAAATCCTTGAACGAAAGAAAGTTTTTGTTCTTTCATTTTGTTTCTATGTGTGTGATTCCCTTGCGCGCGCAATGCTTGAAATCATGTAAAGCTAAAGATGTTTTGTTTAAGGTCTACCGCCCGTGCCGCCAACCCCTCACTTTCTGTCTGGCTTACACAAGTCATTTTGCCCCCAATTCATACCTATACATCCCCCGGTGCTGCATGTTTTTCGCCGTTTCGTGAAAAAAACAATATCTATCCCTAGGCTTCCCAATCATTTGCTGAGAAGCTCTTTGGAATTAAATTACTTTACAAGAAGCTTTTTGGGGCCAAATACCCGCTGAGAAGGCTAAGCACCACCTAGAATCGAGTCCAAACCATACAAAACAGCAATCGGAAAAACTGCCGAACGTCACCTTTGGAATCCGTAAAAAAGCAGCCAAAAATTAGAACAGGAGCCGAGCCCAAGCCATACAAGCCCCGGAAAAAATGTTTGAAACAGGTTGGATGCAAACTTCTAGGCGAAATCCCCCTCAACGCAGGGCATCGGCGGATTTTGCGGACTCCAAGGTGCCGAAGTGTCGTTCGGCCAAGTGCTCTACCAGAAACCACTGAAAACGCCTCCTAGTCCAAGCCTCGGAGCAATTGCGTCCGCAAATCTTTTGATAGAGATTTAGAGATTTGTCCGAAATATTTCCGAATCGCGAATCTTTCAAAGGTGACAATGACGATGTGGAAGTCCTCAACAAGCAGATCCAGTCGGGAACAAGCGGAGAGGTCTTTATCCAACCAGCAGATGCTAAAAGCAATTGCATCGAAGGGGGAAATTTAGTGCCTGGGAATGCACGAATATGCACGATGTAATGTCAGAGTCAATACGAGAGAATTTGTGAAACTCCCAATTGAGAGCTGTGGCGTCGTTTTATTGCAAGGTTTGGGTGCTGCAGGGTTCGTGCTTGGACATCCAACAAGACAAAGGATGTAGCCTTGCTGTGCCTTGCCTTTCGGCCTTTCGAACATGTAAAATGCTGCAAAACTCAAAAAACGCGTCGGTCAAGGTGCAGCAAGGCGACCAGTTGGCAGCCAGACAAGCCATCATCCAGGAATGGGCACAAACCAAGCAACAAGGTGTGCCACGTTTTCAGGCGCGAAGAAAGAAATCAGAGAGACAGCCTTGTGGTGAAGCAGTGAAAATTTGAAGAAAGGCTTTCTGATTTGAGTTGATCCGATTGATCTGCGATTAATTCCGTTTTCATTTGGCTAAGAAAAGCCTTTCAATTGCAAGTCTGCTGTGCAGGAACCACCCAGGACCTCCAAGGTGAAGGTGGGCATCAAACATGGCAACGGGTTTTACTGCCGTGGATGAACTGTTTTTAATTACAAATATCTAAAACGCAAAATGATTTTTTGATTTTTTGTTGAATTAGGATTGGAATCGCCTTGCAGTTTTCAGCACTTGTTTGGTTTTCTTTGATTGCACTCATCCATTGTGAACCCATTTGGAGGAAGCATTGTGCTTGCGAACTGACTTTGACTCCTTCGAACTACCGTCACAAAAAGCCACCGAGTATGTCTTGAGGGGCAAGATTCCAAGTGCTTTACAAGAGGCGCGAGAAAGCGTTAAAGGTTTTACAGGTTTTAAAGAAAGTCCTCTTGCAGTGACCTTAAAAGACTTGCAGGAGTATCATGGCAACTTGCCTGGAGTGAGGAGAGAATTGCGAAAGGCGCGGCAAAGATCACCAGATGCCAAAGCATTGAAATATTTATTTCGCAAAAACATTTCTTTGTCATATCATTTTCATTGGTGTTTGAAAAGCTCCTTTTCTCATCTTGTGACTTGTGACGTGGAAACTGCAGGGAGTGGCGCGGTCCTTCCAAGCAGCGGCAAAGATCCGCGAGGAAACGGTCCAAGCCCCCAACGAGGTGAAGGTCTTCACCCAGGTTGGTGTCCTCAGAAACCGTGTGAACGAAAAAGATGTGAAAAGGATGACATGCGATAAAACAATGTCAAACACGTGGGTATCACATGTCATCACTGTCGCATGCCACTGGATGCATGTGTGAAAATGAAGCAAAACCTAGAGATGTACAGGAAAAAAGTATAAAATGAAGCGTGCACCACTTAAAGGTGTGAGGAGTCAAGTTGGGGTGGAAAATGCCATATTAAGTCGTAGCAAAGCTTGAACTGGAAGGAAAGGTACTTCAAAGCAGGTGACAATCAGATCTTGGCTGAAAATAGAAAGATAATGGACCTGGACATCAAAAAGATGAATACCTCGATACATGCGATACAGGTATGTTGTCAAAGATGTTGACAGTTGTCAACTACCAAGATCTTTTTTCAGTACTTTGCGCGTGTGCGCTGTACCACTGTTTTCAGTTTGATTTCTGACCTACGTCTACAAGTTTTATCCTAAATCGCTTTATTGTCCGCAGACAAATAAGCAGGGTTGGTCGCCTGAAGCTGTAAGAAAAAGCGTAAAATTAAACAAGACAATGCTGTCACAACAAAATTCTACTGTTTTGCTTTGTGGCATATGAATGAGGTGTGTCAAGATGAAACAACGACAGTGCGGACGCTATGCAATGCTCCATCACTGGGCACAGGAGGGAAAGGGACAATACAAGCTATCATTTCAAAAGTCTGAAGCAATAGGATGTTGCTTCAAGTCATGGGAACGTCTTCTTAGGTCATCTAAGAGTCACATACCATCGACAAGAGTCACAAGCATTGTTCCTGGAGTGATTCTGAATTTGGCCGACCTCCATCAGCCTTGGAGTCTTGGAGACGATTTTGCACTTTGGAGGCTCCGTACTGAGCCCTACGTCCCGCGAATTCTCCGAAGATCACCTAGCACCTTGCGGGGGTTTGGTGTTGCAGGTGAATGAAGGCCGAGTTTCTTGAAAGTCACTTTTTGAACACAAATCGGAAGATGTTTCAGATAAGCTTCTAGACTCAAAGTTCACGAAGCTCTTACAGAGACTGTGCAGTCACTAACGGAGCTCAGGAGCTCAGCCATTCATTCAAGTTTTGATGCTGAACTGATTGAACTTTGGTTGAAGCAGGTGGGACAGTGCTATGGTCACCAGAAGAAACCATAACTTTGTTCCGTTCCGAATCAAAGCTTCAGGACGGTGAATGAAGACAGATGAGTTTTTTCCAAAGTTTTGAAAATTGTGAGTTTGCATGCTTGTGGTGATGTGATGTTTTTTTCAGGAGATTTCTGAGAAGCATGAAGAATCCATTGGTGTGGGGAGGCGGGAATTTCAAATTACACATAGCACGAATTCACTCATTCGGCGCCTTGTGAGGGAGCTTCTCTTCAAGCGTTCGAATGGAGGTTTCCAATTGGAAACGGAGGAGAACGGCACGGTGGAATCCTGGCAGCAAAGTGAGGACGCAAACAGCACAAGCAAAGAATGATGAATGATGATGAATGCGGAATATGTAGATGATGATTCAGCACAGAAGCTGCAATGTACAAACTAAGACTACCGATTTGTCTCAAAGTTTCAGAGTTTGATGTCTGAAGTGAGGTGCGACGATGTCGCCAGAGAGTTCCTTGGTTCGAAAATTGATGTGAAAAGATCAAAAAAAAAACTGTGATTTCTGTGTAGAATAGCGGCTGTGCTGTCGAGGTGTACTACTCTGAAGACATTGACAGCCTGGAAGGAGATGACTGGGAGTGTCAATGCCTCGACCATTTTGTCGACCTAATAGACTTGAGAATTACTTTTGATTTAATGACCTTTTTTTGCTCTGCTCATGCCCAGGTGCCATCAAGAAAGGTCGAGTTTTCTTCGCACCTAGCAAGTGCTTCAGCGAGGGAGACTGGTGGGATGCTGCTGAAGATGGAGTACCTTGCCATTCTGCACGAAGCAAAAATAAAAAGCCCTTCTTATGAATGCAGATGTTCAATATTTCGCAAGGACTAGCAGACACAAACATCCAAAGCAGAGGACAGATTGGTACATGAGACGTTTCTTCAAATTCAAACTTGACACTTTGTCACCCAGGTGTACTTGCATCAGAGAGCCGTTCCTCCGAGAATTCCAATTTGCTCGGAACTCCCTTCCACCAAAGCCCATGACAATTGGATCATAGTCACATGGATGGAAAAAGTTGAACATGGATAGTCACATGAGTGATGAGCCTGATGAGCTTTAGAATGTTTTAGGTTTTTGTTTTTTTTGCTTTCAGTTTCCTGATCCGACAAATGTTTTCCAGTTGTTTTCGTGTGGGCTAAGGCTGAGATCCTGGACGATCCGCGGTCTACGCAAAATGTGCGGGTTCTCTTGAGTCTTTTGTCTGACACATCCATGGCACATTGACACATCAAATGGCATCAAATGGCATCAAATGGCATCAAATGACTCACAGATCTTTGAGAAATGATGCGTCTCAGCTGAGGATATACTCGTCGTGTTGATTTAAAAGACCGCACGAAACCAATGCCGGCAGAGTCTCAGACCATGAGATTTTGGAATGTTCTATACGAGAATGGATCCTTGGCGACACTTTTTGAGTTTGTACAGATGGTTTGTTTTGAAACTGAAAAGTTCCGAAGTTCAGAACATTGATTCCTGTGCATTTTCACGAGAGACTTTGACATTCTGACAAGGTGAAGTGGTGGAATCATCAGCACCAATCGTTTTGGCTCACGAGATCTTGGCAAGCCTTGGTCGGCATCACGCTGATTTGTGCCTGGACGTTGCCAAAGCTGACTGAACTTTTGAGATTTGAACGTTAGTACAAGCTAATACCCCATTGCGAATGTAATCGTCATGAAAAATCCGTAGGTAAAAATCCGTATGATTCCGATGTGGATTTTTGATCGATTGAATCAGATTCGGATTTCAGAGGCACTGCACCACAGCCTCGCCAACGGGTCAACTTGCAGCTTGGTTTGATGTCTCTTAATATAACTTGCAGCTCACTTGACAGTGTATTTTTCCCGAAGATTAGTCCAAACACTTCTATGCGGCCTATGCCTATGCCTATGCCTGTGCTTTCAAAAAGATGAGAATATGTTGAGAATATTTTTTGCGTTTCGTATGTGGAAAGATTCAAGGCGACAGTTCAGTCATCTTCTTGCGCAGCAGGAGGCATTCCGTTGGATGAGTCATCAGTCTCTTGTACACGAGAGTGGCAGCAAGATGAACAAATGTGAACAAGTTAAATAAGAAGTTAATTTCAATACATTGCCGTTGGACTCGTTTTATAGGTCACGACACTGGGACCCATGCCACCCTTTTTGCCAATCCGGATTTTCTTCCAGATTTTTGGCCCTCCTTTTCATTTTCAAAGTTTCAAAGGGTACAGTAGCCTTTGGATGCTGTGATTTTCCAATTGGAATTTCAAGGTTTGGAAACCCGGTGACCTTCGCATCGTGCAGCACACGCCATTGGGCCCATCCCGGGCAGCAGCTGCAGATTCACAATGGAAACTCGCAGAACCGGGTGCCTCCACCGCGAAGACGAATGACAAGGGAAAGAAATGGAAAGAACCAAAGAATGAAACGGCAAACTCAAGGACAATCTGGATGTGTCAACTGGAAAGACTGAACTGAGCTTTCCAACAGTAGAATACGCGGATTTTACACAGTTGGAAAGCTGGAAAGACAAGTTCTGGACTAAGGGCACGAGCTTTGCAGCGAGGAAGAATTGATTCCCAGACGAGCCATTCCCTCGAAGACAGGTGGCGTCTTGTACCAACAGCTTGAATGCTTGACATGCTATGTAAATTCAGGAGTATCAGATAGGGAGCAGTTTTACACATTTGTTTGTTTAATCCATTTGTGCCTATTTTGTACTGAAGTTCTATTTTCATTTTTTCTTGGTGAGCAGTCCATTCGTTTGTCACCTGTCTATTCCCTGTGCTTCTTTGCTTGATGGAGGGAGTCACAAAATTCATCAGTCTTAATCAGACTCGTCAGACCTCGCAGTCAAGCTTTTTGTCAACTCTAAGGAATCGTGTGCAGAGCGCAACTTCGTGACATGCAGGATTCTAAAAGGCCCCGTGTGAAAGCCATGCACGAGCTTGCTATACATATAGCCATGTAATCATATAGCCATACAACTAAAAGCATCAGCAGGCATCAGGAAACACAAGTGAATATTAAGCATCAAGCTGTGGCAGCTATGACAGCTATGATCTTCGGAATCTTTGGGGTCTTTGGCGTGGTCGCAGGCTCACTACCGTGGTCTTGAGTGGCGACGATGTCATTCGCGTGCATTGCCACTTGACCCAAGGGAGATGTCATTTGAGTCGTCATCATTTGCTGGCAGCATGCCATCAAGTTCCATATAGACTGCTGTCCCAGGATCAATTGATCAATTGTTGGTTGATCTGTGGCGATTAGAATACGTTGGATGAACTGAAGATGTGAAAATGGATCACTGACTCACTAGACCGTGGAAAGGAGACCCAGTGGAATTGTGAGGCCATACTGAGCCCACCTGCCGTGTGGGAGATTTACTTCGACGCCATGATCCTCTCAACAAAAAAGAGCATTGTCCACAGCCCGGACAGGCAGCATGGGGTGCAACTGATGTTCAAAAACTTAAATTAAACAAATATGGCAACATTTGTGAATGAATGTGGTGAAATGCTCAGTGTTATTCTTGCTTTCTGTATATTTTGGTCATATGTTCAGTCATATTTTCACATGTTCCTGGTTGTGTATCGCAGCCAATCCCCTTGTGCCAGGTCCTTGCAATCCAAGAAGTGAATGACGACCCCTGGATTTGCATTTCACACTTTGAATATAGTTCTAACCGTTTGCCAACGCAAAAGCGGCAGAGAACGAGGATGTACTCGGAACTGGAAACGTCTGAGGCAATCAATCAGTTTGGTGAAAGCATTGTTGTGCGGTCTGCTTTTGCTGAGGAGTCTGGCAAATACTGTGTGCTACTTCGAAAGGCTGCCACCTACCTCGTGACCAACAAAGGCAACATTCAGGCCACATGATGTCATCATGTCACACACATTGTGAGATTCGCAGATGTTTTTATGATGCATCATGTGAATGTCATGATGCATCATGCGTTTCATGTGCATGTCATTTCGTTTCTTCGTTTGGAGGTGAAGAATGGCAGTGTCGTTCAGATGGGCGACACTTTGGCCACGGAGCCCTTGGCTGTGCCACGGACCTCAGACATCGTGCAAGGCCTTCCTCGCATCGACCGACTCTTTGAGGCCGAAGGCGAAAAGGAAAGAACTTTTGGAGAAAAAACGAAAAAGTTTATCAAGAAAAAGGGAGCAAGCAGAAATTTGAATCAAATGTAGAAAATTATGTATTTCTTGATAAAAACAACATGAAATTCTGGTTTGGAATCGACAGAGCGCAAGATTTGTGTTGAGGCTGCCGGAAACCAACACCAAGAGCGCATAGATGAGATTTTTGCGGAGGAGATTTGCTTGCAAGATTTGCTTCAAGCCTGGCGCTGTGCTTTGCCAGTGCTCGTTCCTTTCAACAGGAGAGACAGCACCGTTCCGGACTGGATGCAGCAATCCATGCTCGCTTTAGGCGCAGTCAGAGTTGGGAAGACTTGGAAGACTTGGCAACGTCAGAGTTGGGAACTTCAAAAAGATCGACTTCGAACCATGGAAAGGAAGAAGACGAAGGAAAGTTGCTCCACATTCGGTTTCAAAGTCTACGAGTCTACCTTTTTGATGCCTGACGTCAGGTTTGAAAATGAGCTGGTGATCGAGATTCAATCAGCGTATGGTGAGCAGGGTGTAACTTTGGCCATGAAATCATATCAATCATGCATTCAGGGCCGAATCAGAATCTGCGCAACTTGCTTTTGTTTGTTTAAAATCGGTGCGGACAAAGCCTCTAGGTGGACATCAGTAGCAAGCACTTGGAGGTGTGGTTTTGACTGTTGGTGTTCCAACCTTCAAACATCCTACGATTGAAATGAATCAGAGCAAAACATTTCACATTTCTTCACTCTGATTTGGTTTCTTCACATTCGGTGCATTCATGTGCATTCTGTGTTTCAGGTGGTGGTACGTCGGATGACCGAAGCACGGAAGCATTGGTCGAGTGTTGTTTCAAACCTTGGAATGCCAGTTTATGACAGTTGATGCAATTACAAAGATGTTCGCAGTTTGGCATTGCTTCATTGCTCCTGTTCCTTTCTCGAGGAAAAGTGTCAGATTCTGCAGGGCACAAGTGGATTGCCACCTGGAACAACGCTGAAATATGCAGAGCTGGAAGCGTTATGTGCACTTCAGCCTAGTGGTGAGGTCTGCCTGAGCTCCAATCGAAAACGTTGACACTATTTTATCTATTAAAAAACAAAAAGAATGATATTTATGAATTTGCGTAATTTTGTGGATCACATATCGTTTGTCATTTCATCGGATTGAAACTTTGTGAGAGCCTTTTTTGAAAATTTGTGTCGTTTGACATTTGACCTTTTGGACCTTTTTGACCTTTGCCAGGTGCAAGTCCGTCCGTTGGTGATGGGTGTCACCGAAGTGGGCCGAGACAGCAGTCACGTCTTGATGTCGATGGGTTTCCGGGAAGTGGACAACGTTCTGACCAATGCCGTCTTGACGGGCACAGGTTCGCAGCAAATTCTGATTTTTTGCCGATTCTCCGATTTGAAGTTCAACTTCCCGAAGCTTCCAAGCCCAACCGAACTTTGTACCACTTCCAGGTCTACATGCCATGAACGGTGTGAAGGAAAACCTCATGATCGGAAAAGCAGTCAGCGTGGGGAGCTCCTTGGTTTTGAAGAAAGCAAAGGAATTCCAATCTCGGTAAAAAAATTTAAGCTTAGATATGCTTAGATTTTTATTGATTTTTGAGACTTGAGGTCAAGTGAACTCAACGAGCGAGGAAAAAGCGATTGACCTTTCGAAGATTCCACAATGGGAATGAGCCTCGAGCCGACTTGGAATCACTGAAGTTTACACGCGTCAAAAAAGCGCATCATTTTCTTGACTTTATTTCATTGATTCAAAGGCAGGAAGGAGTGTTCGTGCCATACGGCTTCTTGCAAAACGAATCAGCTTGTTTTGAGTATTGCATTTTCGGATAGATCAATGAAAACCATGCATCTTTTTTTGGAGTTTGCAAGTAAGCAAAAGGCTCATATGTACATAAGTCATAGCGCAAATGGTGACATGGCAAAGTAGCAATGCGAGTGAAATTGGAGCTTTGCAGCACAGGAACAGAGTGTGTAAAGTTTGGAAGTCGGACGAAGAGTTGAGTGTTTGGCACTGTTCCCGTCTCCTTAGAATTCTTGTATTTTCATCATTTTGTTCAGCTTTGTTGTTTCATTTCATCATTTGTTTCTCATAGTTTTGCTCATTTGTTCATTTCTCTGAGGCCTGATCCTGATTTGGAGGAACTCCAGAGATTGGTTTGGGTAATGCAGCGATGTGCGAAGAGCCCGTTGTAACAGATGTAAAGAGATGAAAAGAGATGTCCAGATGTGAAATGCGTACGAAGCTTGTGACTTTGGAAAAAATGCCAGGAATCTGCAGATAGTATGCTGAAGCGAATGGACAAGATGAAGGTGACAAGACATTCGCTTCTGACTTTGAAGATCAAGTGAAAAGTAAGTGAAATAAGAAGTGAATGATGGATTTGGGAGGCAGAGATGGAAGCTGGGAGAGAGGCTGGGGATAGAATCGTGCCATGATGTGCCATGTTTTGAACATTGCAACAGTCGTAAAACACACCTTGCGTTCATTTGTTCATTTGCATTCTCTCGATTCGATTTCTCGATTACTCGAAATTCACTTTGATGGGTTTTCACAGTCCAATGTTTCCTTTGATGTATTTGCTTTAGGCAACTCGAAAGCAGTTGGATGCCCTCCAGAAGCAGCAGGTGTGACACAATGTGTGATGTGACCAAAGCCTGAAAAAAAAATGCAACCCAATGTGTTAATGTGGGGATCTTCGAGAGTAGGAGACTTTGCAAAATATCTCGAATCCCGAAGACTTTGTCAACTTCATGCACAAGGCGGGGGTCTGGGATTTCCGAGATCCAAGTTGCATGGTTTGTTTGTAAACTTTCTCCACTTGGATTTGGCCAGGAGGGAATGTCCAATGAAGACATTCAGAGGACCACGGAAACAGAATTCAGAGGGTTGCGTCAAAACAATCTGCCTTGAGGTACTTCAGATTTGTTTTGCTTCCTTCAACTTAGCTTCTGCAGAAAGTCTATTTTTGCAACAAGTCATTTTCTATTTTGAATGACCCTTGCGTTGTCATTTCAACTTTGCAGCACTTTGAATTTCGTTCAAAGGATGCTAACAGATCCTGGGCAAATGGAAGAGCTGATGTCGAAGCTGGTGAATAATGCAGGGGATCCAGGCCTTGGCCAAATTCCGAAGAAATCCCGTTGTTTTTTCACGTTTTCTTTTTAAGCTGTGAATTTGGAAGAGGTGAACATTCAACGAAGAGACTTGGATTTGATTAGAGACACAGCTGTGTCGCGCAATGGTGTAAGTCTTTGGCATCACTTAGCCACACTTATGGATTGAAATGCTTGATATCAATTGATTAAATTTGATTAAGTCATGGATTTCTACAGAGCACGTGTCACAGAGACTCAACTGAAAAAACCTTTGGGGAGTGCAGTATGAAGAGTGTCAAGAATGTGAAGACTGTGACTTAGGCTTAGTGGTGCAGAAGAGGCTGCGAAAGAAGCAGAAGAGTTGCACGAGCGTGCCCCGAGCAGTTTGGGCAGGGCGCAATTGTAGGAAAAATTTGCTGCCCATCTCATCATTTGAAAAAGCAGAGTTGTCAGCATGTATGTGCAAAGTAAAGAAATGCCAAGAGAAGGTTGACATAGTGCTGGAGCCATGGATGACAGTATCACAGAACATTTTTTGATCATGTCGACTACCTGTAATATCTTTAGTGAACTTTTGTTAGTCAATGAATTTCTTTGAAATCTCAAAAGCCCGACTTTTGGGACACTTTTGGCGAGGTCTCTGCGGGGGAAAAGAGAAGAAGGAGTCCAAGGAGCCTCACTGACTCAACCCTTGAACCATAATCAACACTGTTCCGTTGGCAGGGCACAATTTTTGCATATTTTTTCAGGCAGAAGTGAAGATTGTGAAGACACCACAGGCCATGGATTTAAGTTTTGAGATGTTTTTCAGGACACGAGTGTTGGCACCTCATTCACAAGTTTTCACAAGCTCAAATGAAGCTGGACCTGTTCAGGTCATACTACCAAATCATCGACTGCAATACACAAAAGATGAGGAAGGTAAATACAGTGCCTGCATCTCAGAATTGTACCACTTCATACCTTCTGTTTCTGATTCGCTGAGTTCAGTCATTTTACGTCTCATATTGAGTTGTCTTGATGTCTTTTGGCAACTCATTTGCTCCGCCTAAGGCCATGGAACTGATTTGCGAACTGCCTGGTGTGCAGGACATGGCTTGCATTGCGGGGGCGCCCATGCAAGTGTCAGTGCTTGAACCACAAAAACTTGCAAATTTGAAAGCAAACTGCACTAGAACGGAGTTGCTTAGTCCTTTAATTTTGAGGTCCTTGACATTGCAGAGAAGCATGTGCGCCTCAACACCATTGCCCCTTAAATTGCACTTGGAGCCCAGACTTTCAAGACAATGTTGAGCAAGTTTTTGCTCAGGAACCAGCACCACGGTATGCGGTGAACGCTGGACCTTTTCCCGTGCTCCAAGAATGTTGAAGTCACAGAGTTGATGAAAAAAATGCAGAGAGGTTAAGAAAGGCTCAAAATTGACGAAAATAAAACTGGGTAATGGGACATGGGCACCCATGAGAACATGCAAATGCAAAGTGCTGAAGGCTTCTGTGGAAGTCTGTAGGTACTCATCGAACCTGCAGCAGCTCGTGCAAAGTGCAGATCTGAGTTGATAGCGGAGAATCGCACAGGGACAATATGGAAATAGGAAAGAGGATGGAAGGATAGAATGAGGGGAAACGACAGAAAAGCAGTCAAGCGGATGAAGCAGCCTTAGCATCAAGATCAGACAAAAAACTCAAGGGACAACAGTGTGCTAAACATATCGTGGAACCATGAGCCATGTGACTCTAAGTCAAGCATTTGCATTAATCCACAGAGACACCACCAGCAAAACATGCTTCCCCCAAAGGGTACAAAGGTGTATACAAGTGACCAAATGTTTTTTTGAATGTGTGGAGGGTCAGTGTATTATGCTTTGCCATGTTCATCGGTTGCGTTGTTTTCGCTCGACCCTGAAAGTATTTTGTCAACGGACAATGGCTTATGCTGGCACAAAGTCGGAAATGGAAAGTGCGAGTCGTGAAGAATTGAACTCTTGGCTACAAGGAATTAAACCTTGGCATCAAGGAGGTTGGCTTCATTTGAACGCTGCGGGTGCTTCACCATGTTCACAGGAGGTTTATGATGTAATGCTTGGCATTTTGGAGCGCGAACGTGAAGTGGGTGGCTATGAAGCTGAGGCACAGTATCGGATGCACGGCCGGGATGCTCGAGATGCAGCAGCAGAACTCTTGGGCTGTGATGCTGACGAGATTGCTTTGACTGAATCAGCACAAAGTGCTTGGGCACGAGCTTTTGCTTCTTTAGATTTTCAACCAAATGATCATATCTTTTGTTGGGAAAGTGAATATGCAGGAAATGCTGTTGCTTTTATACAAGCTGCCAAGAAAGGTGTTCAGCTACATGTTTTGCCAATTCAAAGTGATGGGGTTGTAGACTTGGAAAGTTTGGAGAAGTCGCTTCAATCAATGTCAAGTTCGAGTCGTGCTTTGGTGGCATTGACCCATATTCAGACCAACTCATCTATTGTGCAGCCAGCTTCTGCAGTAGGCGAAATTGCAAAGAAGCATAATGCAATATTTCTTCTTGATACTTGTCAATCCATCGGTCAGCTACCTGTGAACGTTCGAAGTCTTGGGTGTGATTTTGCTTGCGGTACTGGTCGTAAATGGCTACGCGGTCCAAGAGGAACTGGTTTTCTGTATGCACGAAAGGCTGTTTTGCCACAAACAAACCAACGTGGTGGGCTGGATCATCCTTCATTTGCTTCATCTGATTTGGTAGGTGAGCCCGCCATGATTGATCACGTCTCCGCATCATGGAAATCATCAAATCATTATGAATTGAGTGCTGGTGCACGACGATTTGAAATGTGGGAATCTTCTCCTGCACTCCAATCCGGTTTGGCAGCTGCCATCGATGCTTGCAGAACATTAGGACCAGATCGTATTTGGAAAAGAGCTTCATTCTTGGCGAAAATGTTGCGAGAAGAGTTGCAGAGAATTCCCGGTGTGCGCTGTCGTGATGCCCCAGAGTCAGCAGCGACAGTGGTGCAATGTGCGATTGTCACCTTTGAAGCCTCGGAACTGGGAATTGCATCAGAGGACATCAAAGCAGCATTGACTGAGCGAAGGATTGCTGTTTCTGTGGCCCCTGCTTTTCACACTTTTGTGGACAATGCTTGGAAGTTACCGTCAACGGTGCGGTTAAGCCCTTCATACTACAACACTCAAGAAGACATACATGCAGTTGTGCAAGCTATTCGGGAGATCTTGGAATCAAAAAAGCAAAATGTGATGTTCTGTTCGAACCGGTTTTGAGTGACATGAGAATCCTGAAAAAACTGGCTTCCACTTGGAGTTCAGGAAAAATGAAT
This sequence comes from Breviolum minutum Mf 1.05b.01, assembly GCA_000507305.1. NCBI lineage: Eukaryota > Dinophyceae > Suessiales > Symbiodiniaceae > Breviolum > Breviolum minutum. The sequence goes on from DF239814.1 coordinate 144,122, forward strand.
TTTTTTTTGTGGAATGTGTTGGCCATTGTTGTTTCATTTGTCTTGATGTTTCTGCGAGGTTCAGCAAAAAACGGCATGAGCTGAGCGTAATGGTACCTGCAAAGGCTTGAGAATTCATCAAGTCTTTGCGACGGCGTGAAATGATCAAACAGTTCGAGAATCCAACTCAAATGCTGCGTTGTCAAACAAGAGCACCAACAGTGATCAACAAAATGAAGACAACCAACTCCATGCAGAATTTAGTCACCCTCCTGGCGAATCGGAGCAAAAGTGCCGAGAGACCAAAGTTAAATTAAAAAGGACAGAAAATTTGATTTCAATACTTTGGCATCGTTTGTCCCCTTGAAAGGAATATTTTATTTGCAAGAAATAATATTTCCATACCATATTCGAAGGAAGTTTAAAAGTCTAACTTCCGACAATATGGACAGTTGAAAAGCAGAGTAGAGTAGTCAAGTCAGCAGAAAGAAGACGCAATAGTGCAAAAGTCAGAAGATACATCCGCGCCAAATGTTTAGAGAAGTCGCGAAATGCTATGTTTTTTCAATGATTCGTGTGTCGGGTCGGTCGAAAAGTAGGCCTGTTAAAGCGACGGGTGCGGAGTCATGAAATCAAAAATTGCACGCCGCTGTGGCGAAAAGCACATTTTGAAGTGAAAATGTATAAAACACATCAGCTTCGGAGCACTTTTTGAAGTTCTGATGTCGAAAAATTGCACGCCGCTGTGGCGAGAAGCACATGTCCAAGTCAAAATGTTGAAAAATTGACGGGCACTTTTTGAGGTTCTGATGTCGAAAAATTGCATGCCGCTGCGGCGAGAAGCACATGTCCAAGTCAAAATGTTAAAAAACTGACGGTCTTTGGAGCACTTTTTGAAGTTCCGATGTCAAAAAATTACTCAGTTAGCAAGTTCGTCAGTCAATCAATCAGTCAAATAGTCAGTAGTTAGTCAGTTTATGCATCAATGCATTTGTCAGATAGTCAGTTCGTTAATTAGTCAGTTAGTCAGTTACTCAATCCGTGAATTACTTAGTCAGTTACTCAAGTAGTCAATTGGTCACTTAGTCTGTTGGTTAGTCAGTTAGTAATTTCATTAATTAATCAGTTAGTCAGTTAAAACTCAGCTAGTTGATCAATTGGTTAGCCAGTCAGTCAATCAGTCAGTCATTCAGTCAGTTAGTTAGTCTATCAGTTAGTTCATTACTTAATTAACTTGCTAAATCGTCAATTCGTCTGTGTGTAGATGGGCCAATTAATCAGCTATTTGATCAAGCAGAAAGTCATTTANAATTGGACGTAACTGAAGAAGCAAAACAGAACAACAAAGTTATTCAGGCCAAAACTTGCAAAACAAACACATTAACAAATGATACCGAGGCCGTAGGTGGCAAAAGTTAGTAGGGTCAAAATTGGTGCCAGGCAAGGACAGGAAAGAACGGGTAGCTAACAGGGAGCTTTGCCGGTGACAGAAGACCTTAAAAAGCAGTCAACCGGGGCGAGCCTGAAGCGAGGAACCTGTAGGGAACAGATCAAATATAGGGCAGCATGGGACCCACGAGAAACTCGTTCCTATTGGCCTTGTTCGTCCAGTGAAACAGTGAAGTCTAACGCAAGCCTGTAGATTGGAAAGCGCAAGGCAACTTGACCAACCCAGAACTTGGTGAAACAGCGTGAAACAAAGGACGAAAGGATGCAGCCTCACCTTTGAGATGGACGATTCAACATGGCTGTTGAAGACTGTTTGGTTTCCTTCTTCAGCCCCCCCTTCTCTCTTCTTTCGAAAACCGTCTGGGTTGGTTCCTGGAGGGACTAATCTCTCTTCTTTCCATTTCTTTCGTCCGTGTGCTGCTCCTTTCTCCCACGTTCCTCTTGGGTGGATACTGCATGCACTGGGGGATGACTTTCGCGATGCTTAGTCACTGGGTGCCACTGACTGCGTCTTTGCTGGAAAGGAACTTCTGGGAGGACTTTGAGTAAGGTCGTTTGTGGAAACAAGCAACATCAAGTACTACCAAGACCAGAAAAGTCGAGGGAGACTTTCCTAGCGAGACCCACGTCCCTTCCTTATGGACCTTTCCATGTCTGAATCACTTTGGATTCCCACGGGTGGGTGGGGCGGCCAGAGAGGGGGAGAAGAGGGAAGAGAGTAAAGGGACGAGGAGAAGTTCACAACCGAGGGCCAACCTCAATGGTGGTGAGCTGGAATGTTGGTGGAAAGACTATGACATGGATAAAAGAGAATGAATGCCTGCGAGCGGGAGCCAGAGCAATGCCAACAATGCAAGATGTGGAGAAGATTGAAAACCTACCCCAGGACAGACCTAAAAAGACCGGAGAAGAGGAAGAGGCACCACAGAAAAAGTTTCATCTGCGCGATTTGGAATTTCAGAATTCCATTAGGTTTATGAATGAATCGCGGAAAAAAGTTGACGAGGTAAGAGGTAGACAAGTCGAATCTGATCCAGGAATTAGGCCGGAAGTGTGAACGGGAACGGCAGCACGTGGTGGCAGAAAGAATGAAAAGAAAAGTGAATATTAAAAAGACAAAGGAAAGAAAACAAAAAGAATAAGGAGATCAAGGATGTGGGCCTTAACAGAATAGCAAGGCAAAAGAACTGTCAAGTCAGAATTTTTCAAAGAGATGTGGAAAAGGAAAAAAGTGAGCAACAATCATTGTGTGGGGTTTGTGGATTTTTTGGGCATGGAGCCAAAAAGTGAAACTGGATTGTATATTACATTCTGGGGTATTTGCATGAACAGGTAGCGTTTCGCATGACTTTTGGAGATGTGTTTGGTTGTTGCAGGGCAAATGTTTTGGTGAACAGATCTGTAAGCGAACCTTGACAATCAAAATCGACAGGAATTGAGAGGGAGTGTAGGAAGGGAGGCCCTGGGCTAGGCGCACAAATCCATCTTTTTTTGCCCACAAAGTCTTGGCTAGGCGCACGAAATATTTTTGTTTCATGACCAACATACTACCACATGACCCATTATCTGGGATGAGGAGCGGCGGAGGGGACCTGCGGAATGCGGCTCGATTGAGTAGCAATCAATATTTGCAGAAAAAGCCGGATTTTCGGTGTAAGAAAGCTGAATTTGAATTCGTGGCTGACACCCCAAGGGAATTTTGATAGGAACCTGATGAACTTTGTGGGGGAACGCCTTTGTCTTTGCGCATCACAACAATTTTTTTTAATGGATAAAAAGACAAAGGATGGACCATGCAAAAAAGAATGGGTTGGGCTTTTTCAAATATGAGCTTGAGAGAGTTTTGTAATACAAGAAGGGTGGTGTTCAGCACAGCTTGGCAATTGTGGCATGCCATAGCATTGCACACAATGAAAGGGCGATCTCACTTTCTTGAACTGGTGACATTTCTGCTTGTTTTCCCGGCTGTCACATTAAAGTTGCTTGCTTTGCTTTGATTGATCGACCAAATTGAAAAGGGTTATCATGGGAAGTTGGAAACATACCAGTTGTCACATTGGTCAGAAAGTATTGAAGGCAGCTGGGCACCTTCAATTATCCGTCTGGAAGGCCTGGAATCGCAATTCCGACGGCTAAAATTAAGCATAGAAAAGGCCGCACCTGATCGCCACCATTTCATTCCCTTGGCCTTATTATCTCTCCTGTTGGATGGGAAGTGCTCAGGGTGCTGCTGGCCTTGCCCTTTTGCCTTACCCTTTTGTACTTGAATCTCCTTCCACCTGCCTGTGCACGGATTTCGTTTAATTCCTTTGTTTTCTTGGTGCACCAAGGTGGTATTTCGCACGGCGTCACCAGGCATGCTTGCCCCTGTACAAAGGCATCCAAATTGCCATGTTGCATTTGGCCGACCTGCTTTTTTTTTGCCAAATTTCCAACATGTAACCCAGGGAGTCAAGCCATACGCAATCGTTTTTTTGGCACAAATCTTCGGCACATCTCAACTTCCAAGGTTAAATATGTTAAAAGGTTGTGGTGTGAGTGAGGCTCGCTGGACAAGAGGTTCGTGCTTGCTTTCAATGTTTTCCAGCCGTCAAAGCTTGAAGCTAGTGCATGATTATTCCAATTTGCTGAGTGGACTTCCAGCAGCCAATTTTCTCTTGAAAATTTGATTTAGTTTTTTTGCAACCAAAGAATTTGAGATTTTTTGTACATGCCACACAAAAATTTGTGGAAGTATTGCCTCTAATTGGCTTTTCAAACGCGAAGCAATTTTTTTTTGTGTTAAAGCAGCCACCTCAGCACATTCTTGACATTTTGCATGTGGTGAGTTTCCCATGCAATGTTATTCCGGCAAGCACTGCTCTAGGACAAGGCCTGCCTGACAAAAGAAGTGTCCCTGAACAATAGGGGTAAAAGAGTACCTGCTGCTTACTTTTTTATTTGTGACATGGCATACCACCCGTAAACGAGATGAAACTGTGATTTCTGCCTGCAATTTTTTATTGTTTGTGATGGGGTGGCTGGGTGTTTGGTGGCAAGAATTTCCGAGGCCATCATCTAACAAACATAAATTTAGGAGTTACGCCATAGGCTGTGCTGCCACTGGCTCAGTGCCATGCCAGCGCAAAACATGAAGGCCCCCAGCCAGGACAAAACAAAATGTTTGCTTGCACAAACAAAGACTGGATTGAGGTGCAAAAATGTGTTGGTGGCGAAAAATTTCTTTGGGTAGCTCATTGGACGAAAAAAAAAAGCAATTTTTGATATGAAAAAGAATTTCCACAGGTGCGTGTACTTAACACTCCAGCAGTACAACGTCCGATTCAGAGGACAAACATGTGAACACCTTGCAAGAAATAAAGCGCGGATTCAAGGAGCTGCATGGGTGTTGCAGTCGAGGCAGTCAGCTGATGGACATAAATTGATTGAACAAATGTGTTGTGCCGACTGGGACTTTCTCATCAAAAGTAAGTGTAAAGTCTAATTTTTTATGTAATGAAAATATTGCTTTTGAAATCAAATAACATAACCGCGTACAGGCAGAAAATCACAAAATATTTTCTTAAATTTACATCATCAAAAAATTTCAATATTGACAATACAGCATAATATGACATATACTTCCAACTTACACCGTGTTGACCAAGAGAAAGGCACGCCTGAGCAAGTGGTGGAAATTATCATAAAAATATGTGCTATTGCTATAATCATAGAACAATTTTTTTCAATGTATATTCGTATAATTTTGATTAATTTTGTTGGTGATATTATTCTCAGTCTTCCAGGAACAGGATTGAATAGATTTTCCTTGGCTGGAATGTTTTTAGTTGCCACCAATAAAAATGGGAAATAATATTCGATACAACCAAAATAAGGCTCCATATTACCATCCTAATCACAGACAAAAACATCGAATACAATACACAAACAAACTCTACAATGCCAAAAACGAAAAAAAAAATATATTTATATTGCAATTATTCAGAATTATCAAAAACCAACTCTACCACGAAAAATAATTTTACATCCCACTTTTTATAAAAAAAAATAAAATAAATTAGTGCTCGAAACAAATAAAATATCATTGCCAAATTTGCTGATTTTGGCTTGTTACTGTTGATTTACGAATTTTATAAATTTTGCTTCGCATCATATAAAGGCTGGGCCGATTGTATCAAATATTTCAGCTGTCACCACGATGAACGATAACTTTGGTAGTTACGTTGTTTTCTGTATATTATTTTTGGTTCCCTGTATTGTATTGTATTGCTATTTCGTATGTTGGGAATATAGAGTAATATATTTAAAATACGATAAATTAGAGGTATTGTATAAAGTTCTATTACCTTCTACCACAAAATCATATTATTAAAATATAAACCATTAATTTTTAAATTAAAAATTTATAGTTTACACTTAATATTATAATATGTAAAAATTATATAAAATAATATAAAAATATTTTATATTTATTTTAAAATTATATAATAAATTTTTATATAATATTTAAAATAAAAATATAAATTTAATAATATATAATTAAATAATAAAATTTTATATAAATAAAATATTATATCTTAAAATTCTAAAAATTATTTTTATTTTTAAAATTAAATTTAATAATCAATAAATCAAAAATATTATAAAAAAAAATAATAATAAAATTTATATAATATTTTAAAAATTTATTAAAAATATATTACTGCATTATCCACTAAGCACCCATATAATTTCGCCTGCCACCCTCCATCCTACCACCTTCGACCTCGGCAATCAAAATAAAACCAGCTAATCATTCAATAATTAATTTTATAAATAGCCAATCATAACCATTCTCACCGGTTACCTCTAAAACCCAAATATATATTACTAGTCAGCCATAAAGGGCACCAGCCCAACTTATTACCTACATAATTAAATCCAATCAATAAATCAGTTAATTGCAAGGCCAAATAAGCAGCTATATTGCGAGCCAGCCACCCACAAAGATAATTAGTCAACCGCAAAAACAATTTCCCATATTGCCAGCCAACCTACTACATAGGCAGCCAAGCCAGCCAATCAATCTCTCCCCCAATTACATACATCGATTTACGCAGCCATACACCCGCAAACAGTTACCCACATAGGCAGCCTAGGCAGCCAAACACCGAGAGCAGCCCATTATACCCAGCCATACATGTAATATAGTTACCCAGTCACCAGCTAGCCAATTTCATGGCTACACAATTACTTCGCACATAGCGAGCCAGCCACTAAGTCAACCAGCTAGGGGCAACCACGCAACCACCGAGCATCCTGACTACCTATATGGCTGTAACCATCTATAATCAATCATTGAGTCAGCCGCTGCAAAAGCCAGGTAACCAGCCAGTTACATCAGGTACATAGCCACCCAGGGACCTCCTAGATAGAAGGTAGCGGAGCCTGGTTTCCATCCAGGGACCTTTGGGTTATGAGCCCAACACGCTAGCCACTGCGCCACTCCGCTTCTGAAAGATATACTGAAGAGTCTCTTCCAAATGTTTGGTTTTGGTTTGATGCGGATCAGGCAAACCCCTGTAGTTGCTTGGCCAGCCATGTCGGAGCTTGTGATAGAGCGTCCACGACAATTTTCATTGGCACATCCAGCCGGTTTGCAGGGGAGTTGGGTATGTGTGGCGCTATGTCTTGCCTAGAGTTGGACCTGAGCACATCTACGTGTGCGTGGAGCCGCCTACCACTACGAATGTTAGGGATTGTAGGTTCATTGTAAGACAAATTGTGGAAGGAGCTTTGTGGTATTTGGTGCACGAAGGGAGAGCTGTTTTAAATAAGGAGGGCGAGGAAGAGTTGGAGCTTTTCAGCAGCCACTCTCAGCAGCTCTTTTCAGCAGCCAATCTCAGCGGCCACTTTCAGCAGCCATTCTCAGCTATCATCTTGCTGTGGTCAGGGGGTTGGTGGTCAGCTATTATTATCAGCGATTATCATCATATTGCTGTGGTCAGGGGTTGGTGGTGCTATTATCTCATCATGTTGCTGTGGTCAGGGGTTGGTGGTCAGCTATTGACACGTTCTTTAAAAGGACCCTTTCGCGGAGCCTTCGGGAAAATCAAGATTTTAGTATTTTAATCTAGAAATCTTATTCGTACCATAATAATATCTCAGATTTAGATATCCGACCAAATAATCCGTATCCATCGCTTTAACAAAATTACTTTTCAACCCTAATAACTTATAAATTATTGATTACCAAAAGAGCCGCACGAGGCGGTGGCGGAAGTTTCAAGAATAGGAAACGTATAGGAGAGATTGGTTGTTGTGAATCACGGATGACACAGCGAAAACACTGATGGATCTGACTAACTGCCGAACTGTCTAACTGATTAACTGACTAACTGGCTAGTTAGTTAGTTAGTTAGTTAGTTAGCTAGTAGCTAGCTAGCTAGCTAGCTAGCTAGTTAGTTTGTTAGTTAGTTTGTTAGTGAGTTAGTTTGTTAGTTAGTTGGTTGGTTAGTTAGTTCGTTAGTAAGGTGGTTAGTTAGTTAGTTAGCTAGATAGTTAGTTAGTTAGCTGGTTAGTTAGCTGGCTAATGAGTTAGTTAGTTACCTAGATAGTTAGTTAGTTAGTTCGTTAGCTGGTTCATGAGTTAGTTAGTTCGCTAGCTAGCTAGCTAGTTAGCTAGTTAGTTAGTTAATTAGTTAGTTAGTTAGTTAGTTAGTTGGCTAGTTAGTTAGTTAGTTAGTTAGTTAGTTGGTTAGTTAGTTAGTTAATTAGTTGGCTAGTTAGTTAGTTAGTTAGTTAGCTAGATAGTTAGTTAGTTACTTAGTCAATCTGTGAAAAACCACTCAAAATGCAGTTAGTTAGTTAGTTAGTTGATTAGTTAGTTAGTTAGTTAGTTAATGAATTAGCTAGTTAGTTAGTGAGTGAATTAGTTAGTCAATCTGTGAGAAACCATGGAAAATGCTGCAAAACGAAGGTGGTTTGTGCGTGGCGACGTACAAATGTGCTTGGCGCCATAGCGGCGTGCCATTTTTCGACATCTAACCTTCAAAAAGTGGTCCGGACCCGTCAATTATTTACGATTTTGACTTGAAAATGTGCTTCTCGCCACAGCGGCGCGCCATTTTTCCGGATCGCGACTTGCAAAATGGCTCCGGCGCTGAGGTGTTTTGTACATTTTGACGCACAAATGTGCTTGGCGCCACAACGGCGCGCCATTTTTCCGGATCGCGACTTGCAAAATGGCTCCGGCGCTGAGGAGGTGTTTTGTACATTTTGACGCACAAATGTGCTTGGCGCCACAGCGGCGCCATTTTTCCTGATCGCGACTTGCAAAATGGCTCCGGCGCTGAGGTGTTTTGTACATTTTAACGCACACATGTGCTTCGCGCCACAGCCGCGTGCCATTTTTCATAGGTCTACTCAGCAGCTACCTCCGCACCCGCCGCTTTAGCGAGGCTACTTTTCGAACATCAGGAACCACGACTCATTGAGAAAACACAGCGATTCGCGACTTCACTAACATTTTTCGCGCATGTACCTTCTTTCTAGTGACTCTACACGCGGGTTGATCTTGACATCTCTACTCTGCTTTTCAACTCTGCATATTGTCGGAAGTTAGACTTCTAAACTTCCTTCGATAATATCTTATAACCACCCCAAAAATTTAATACATTTTTTTCTATTTGTTTATTTCACTTTTCTTATCTTTCAAGCTCTTCTCATCTCTACTCTTCATTTCTCCATATTATCAACCAAAATTCCCGTGATAAATGACTCAATTCAATTTATATGACAAATATTTCTATATCTGGGTTTAATTGATTATAATTTAAATTTTAAAGTGCTATTGAGAATCATATATACAATTATCTATGTTCAATTTAATCTTGCACCTCAGTTGGATGTACTCGAAATCACTGGTTTAAGGGATGACGAATATCGAGGGCTCAAAAGATACACTTAACTTTTTTGCTCCCTGTTGGTACATTAGCGCAGGCACTTTCATTGGAATTTCAAAAAAACATTCAATTATTTGGCAGGCAGGTTTCTTCAGTACCCTACTCCATTTGACAACATGTCTGGCGAAAGGATTTTGCAAATTCCTTATATGGAACACCTGTCATTAGACTGGAAAAATGTTTAAGAACGTCCATTACAATGCAAAATGGCGTCATTTCTTGCTAGCTGCTAGGTACTTGCCACTTGGCTGTCCTTGGTGAGGTGGCAAAATCATTGGAAAAAATTTAGCTTCCAAATAATTTGAATAAGCAAATGATCATCAAACAATGCTTCATGTCACCATGTTCCGAACTCTTGGTAAACCTGGCAAATCACATTGTACTTCGCAAATTCTGGGCCACACCCCGGAAGGTATCCCTCAAACACCTGTAGTGAATGCTGCTTATAGCTTACATCCCCGTAAATAGGAAACACTGGTACATCACATCGTACGTCGTAAATACCGGGGCAATGACTAGGGAGGTATCACGTAGAACTGGTAAAGCAAATTTGCCAGTGGATAAGTCCCCTTCAAGCAATTGCACCCGTAAAGATTCCTGCGGATTTGCAGCTACATTTCAACTTTGAGAACTTGCACCGTGTGTTTTCTGGTGCTTTGGCGGCTGGAAGCTTTGAATTCAATCCTCCCGACATCTCCCGACTCCCCATTGGGGAATATTCAAAGCATCAAGAAAACTGTGCAAAAGATTGTGATCTAGACCGTGGCTAGCGAACACCAATAGTATGTAAAATATACAGAAACATATATAGATGTAGATATACATACAGTACACAAAAAAAAAAATCTGAACAAAACATTCATGAATGTTGGAATGCTCCATCTCCCAATACCTCCTAATTCAACTGCCAAGAAGACATAGTGGATGCGACTCCGTCGGCTTTCTGGATCCATCACCTGATAGGCCGGGTGCTTCCAATCGACCCCCGGTCCGAGGTCAAGCCTTATTAGGGCTGTGGGTCTGGGGAATTACAAATTCGTAAGCGACACTGCACCCTAAATATCAAGAGATTTTTGTTTGATTGGCATTGTGGGTCGGGGAACATGAAAAATCCAGCAGTACTGTTCAATACTAGTAGTGTGAAGGCACCTCAGAATAGTAAGAATGAAGATACGGACGAGAAACAATACCATACTGTGGTACCACTGTTGATCAAAGAAATGGCGGTGAATCTCCCGAATAAAGTGATCAAGTACTTAACCACCCAAATTGTGGTACAAATTTGCCTGTTACTAGGACGTTATGAAGAACAGGTACGCTCCAAAAGTAAATTCAACATGAACTTAATCCATCATTATCATATTATCATCATTCATAGTGATTCATGGACAATCATGGCAGTCATTCTTGGTGGATTTTCTGTAATGAGATTGTCTAAAATTGGCCTTACATATGGTTTCATGTCCTACTGGCAAGTCAGTGCTGCGTTTTTTTTTTTCCCTGCCTGGGTTTCTGTAACAATGTACCCACCATGCCTCAGTAAGCGTCAAAGTTGACCATGTTTCAGTTGCATTTCCTCATGCCAAGGGGGTGATTTTTTCTGCATAACTTCTAGCAATGATATCATAAACTCATACCGATGATATTCAATAAAACATGTCAAAAAAACACTCCAGAAAGGGTCTGCTTGAAACAGTTTTTGGGGTAAGCTCAAAAGAACCACTCAACAAACATATGATTTTGCTTGAAGTCGGGTTGTTTTTCTTTCCTCCGAAAAATCTGTGAAGAAAAACTCGTTGAGAAATACCCAACGCCCGGATTGCCCCTGGGCCCCGGGACTCCACTGGCTTCGTAATCAAGACATGTCCTGGACCTTTCGGAGGCGAATCCCGAGGCGTCCGATGTCTGATAATGAAAGGATGATATCATATATCATATAAAGAATAAAATGTCATATATCATCACATAATGTAAAATGTCGTATATGATATATGATGATATATCTGTCTAACGTCTTCGGAACTATCTCGTTGCCATAGTCTCAGAATGCTCATAGTCTGTCATTAGTAATATGGTTGGTATTTACCTATTCCTGGCACAGGTGGACCCAACTTCTATCCCACATTAATGGGGGGATAGCGAGTCTCACTATAGATCCTTGTTGAATGTACTTACAGGAAGGAAGCTACGAGGCACAAACTTCGAACGATGCCTGCACGACTTTTTAGATTCAACCCGTTCTCAGCTTTTTTGGGCTAGATGTTTTTTGTGGGGTCAACTTTTTTGGTGATGTCTGATATATCTGACTAACGTCTTTGGCATCTTTGGCTTTCAAAGAATCTACGGGCTTCAGATCACGGACTCGCTTTTGAAAACGTCTTTGTTTAATTGCCCGGGGCTAAAAAAAGTAAGGTGGATTGGGAGACCCATCACCGGTTTGGAGCTTCCTTATTCAAAATATGGGAACCTTGACGTAACATTTCTTCGTGAACTTTTTGTGACACACTGAGCTCTGAAACTAAGTCTCAGATGTAAGTTGCGGGCAATTGATCTCATCTGCAGCTGCCAGAAAGGCTTCAGCCACATTAAACTCCTGGACAATTTCAGGCGTTTGTCACGACAAAAGCAAACCCACTCATGTAGCCTCCAAACAAAAATGCAGGTTAAAAAACATATCAACTGTTGGAATTATTCCCTCAACAGCTTGTTGCTGCAGTGTTTGGCAGTCCTTGGTTGACTAAGTCTTGTCAATAACGTCCATGAATAAATTCCATGTAAGGAAAAAGCAAACCATACCCCTTGTACAATTTAGTGGTGTCCACATGTTATAAATTCGTGCACTGGACTTTTAAACAGCACAGTGCAAGTAATATTTGTAGCTCTTTGCCATTTTTTTGAATCCAATCAAGTAAAGTCTCTGGGCATGCATGTCCATCGGATATCAAGGAAACAAAGTACTGATAAATCCCCTCCCTGACAGGAACAGTTGAGTCTTTTCCATAGGTAATTCAAGACGACTTTGACCAATCATGAACTAAGTGAAGCCTTTTTTCTTAAAATCCAAAACGGATACCAAGCAGAAGAAATGACCCGTGAGGACAGTTGCTTTGTTCTATTGTTTTGACTCCGTATTTAAAGAAAAATACAATAAAAAAGGACAAACATGCTATGGAGGTTCCGACAAAGCACGAAGTAGCCTGACTTGGACCTGGCTTTGACTGAAAGATCTCACTTGTGCGAAGATGCGGAAAACACAAAGAGGTCAGAAACTTTGATAAAATTGGAACTCCCCACTCCTGAAAACGAACATGGACCCTAAAGATTGATGGTTGGAAAAATTATTTTCCTCACAACTTTTGGGGATGTTAAAGGCGTCCTTTACTCCATGCTAGTCTTCCGGTTAAAAAAAAATGACATTGAAGACGATGCTTCACATGCTTCATTTCCAATCCCAGCATCTGCGGTCCGAAAACTACAAAGAGAGATCCAGCAGGAATATCTAATGAGGACACGTGGAATACAACCAGTATGTCTTCCAGTCTCAATGTTCTTATCATAATCTTATCTTGTCCTGCATTTGCTGATTGATGTCCCTCCCCGGGGGAAAAACAAGATATGAAAAACAAGATATGACTAGTTTGACACTTTAGATAACGGGCACTTTTTAAACGGCGGGAGAAAAGACTTTGAAGCCAGAATCCTGTGCTTCCATGTCGTCAGCCGATCTTTGGTTTGGGGATCCCGGTGCTACCGCAAAGATCTGGCAGAAGACACTAAAGTTCGTTGGGCCAGGGTACAGTACTTGTTGCTGTTGATGTTTCTGTCGCAATTCCGTGTTGCAATTTTTGTTTGTTTGCGACAGGGATGAGGGTGAGCTGCATGTTTCCGGCCCCGCTGACCTGTCGGTTGTCCGTGCCACATCTCTTTTGTAGTTGGAGCATCTGTACCAGTCTGAAAATAGTCTGCTGCGGCTTCCTTTCCCTAAAGGTGGAGGTTGGCCGGTGTCTCGTGCCACAATACATGTCAGTTGTGTTCTTCGTTGCAAGTCTCGTTGCAAGGCAGCGCACTCGTTGTTTTCTGAGTGCCCCATCACCACGATGGCATCGAGAATTGCAGCACACACCTTTCACTCACACTCATGACATCAGCGAGCTATTGAGTGCATTTTTGGTGGTTCCCTGTCTTTCAAACATGTCGATACATGACTGTCAGTCCTGAAAATCATGTTTTTTTCAGTTGATGCCTTCGTGCACTTCTCAATTCCCGGTCAATTTCCCGGAGTTGCGTCTGTTCTTGGTGTGAATTCAGCCTGGCGAATGTTGTCCTTAGATGTCCCTAGAAAAAAATCATAATGCAGTCAGAACCCAGCAAAAGAAACTTGTCATTGTTGAGTAGGTTCCGTCTGGAATTTTAGGTTTTCTTTCCTGCTAAGAAGCATTGTCTTCTCCTAGTCATAACGTCTCAAAAGAAGAAGGACATGTGCTTTTTGGATGACACTGAGCATCGGGAAAAACCAACACAAAAAGATATTGAGAGAAGACCTTCAGATCAAAGACAGTGATGCCTGGACTCCCCCGATCCTCAAATCACCATCTTTTTGCCTAGCCCATGTCATCTGACATCATCGGTTTTGATCACGCAAAGTTTCCTGATTCTTGAACCCCTTCATTTCCTGGTAAGTCATCAAAAAAGACCTCCTAGCATGCCACGGTTGATGAATTTATGGATCCACCCCCAGACCGGATCCTCGCGTTCTGAAGCGTTCTGGGCGATGACATCACCACACCGACCTAAAGGCAGGAAAAAAACAAAAATTTGATGATCTTATCCCATGAAAGGGAACTAATGGTACCTCTTTATGGAAGAAATCTGGTTTAAACGGATTGGGACCTAAGAGATCCTGTAAATCATGGGATAATTCTAAGAACTGGTTGGCCAACAGGATTACTTGAATCATCCGACAGAAAAATATGCCCCGAGGATCTGGAGACCTTTAGAGACGTTTATATCTCCAAAACCTATGAGCTGGTGTTTCTAAGCGCTCCATTCATAGCTCGATCATGGGGATTTGAAAGTGGCTCAGCTCCCCCAACATCAATGGGCAGAAAAAAATGATAACTTGAAAACAAGTCACTACCGAATTGATTTGGCTAAATCATCGTGTCATAGTTAACTCCAAAACTTGATGAGGAGTCCTATTATGTCCTATTGGGAGATTGGGGCTGAAGAGACTGGTGAATGGTAAGACCATTTTTACATCAGTTCCAAACCGTAGTGCCTGCATTATAGGGGTTGGAAACGCCTCCCAAATAAACCTTTTCATGTGCTGAACGTGCGGAAAAGCAACTTCCACTTGCGCCACCGGAAATTGGAGACTTATGCCCACAATAGCCCAAAAAAAGGAGCCATGATTTTGATCATGACCGACATGTGCTCCGTTCATTCCCTATTCTGATTTCGGTTTTTAGATATCACTGTAGCACCAACTGGATATTGCAAAGAGAGAACCGTGAAGACACCCAGCAATTTGGGGGCAGGGCCACTGGTGAAGGCAATGACTGCTGGCCCAGCACCTGACAAACACCTCAGGTATGTGACAGCGGTTCACCTTAAGACCCCAAAACAAACGAGTTGCGATTTCAAGCGAGGTGAAATTCTGTAAAATCTGTAAACTTTCGAGGAAAAGCAAAAATTATATACATATATAGAAATAGACCAGATGATATCATACAGCGAAGGGTAAACCTTGCATTACTGACAAACGCCATAATTATCTTTTTCGTAAGGTGTATTTTTGTCTCTTTTTCCACCTTACAGAAGCGGCAAAGATTGTTCAATTAGCAAGCTGATCATCGCAACCTGGAACCTTCTTTGGGACGTGACTTCTACAGGGTGCAGTCAACCAATCCTTGGTTGGTTGGTTGGTTAAGATCTTACCATTTCCGGATATTTTCAGGCAATCTTTCTAGTTAGGTATCATTTTTCATCCGACAAATTCCTAGAAATTGATAGGGTAATTTGATTACACCTTGGGGTGATCCAACAAACTCAGATGGGGTGATCTTCAGCTTACGCGGTCACACTTGCTGAAAGGATCACCCTGAACTATTTGTCTTACTTTGATTTCTGGGGGATTCTCATACGTAATGATGATAAAAAATAATACTACTGATACTAGTGTCAAAAATACTCACAGTTACAGTACTATTAATACTAATTTAGACTCAATCCCTCATCACTGGAGCAACAAAATTCCATATTGAAATTTCGAATAGACGCGAAGCATCAACCCAAGTTTTCTTTTCGAATACCTTCATATCACCAACCCAAGTTCCTGCAGGAAAAAAAAAACCTCACCACGGTCCCAGCGCTGCCCGAACATCCAGCAATTTTTTTGTTTCTCTCCCGCGGTTTTCTCATTCCTCGCCTCAGGTGGATCCGGTTTTTTCTAACGTGAAAATTCCAATGTTGAGATCTGGATGTTGGCCAAGTTTCTGATGGAAAAACTGGAAGTCGGCCTAATCTGAAAATAAGTTTAGCCCTTTGGAAAAATTAAGATGGAACCTGCAAAATGCTTCTTTGGAAAATGAACGTCCTCTACGAACCATCGATTTTTGGGGTTAATCTCAAGTAGAAAAAGCTTGTAGTCAAAGAAAGACATGGGAAAACTTTCTGTTGTCATTGTCTGTGACAAAGCATCCTTGAAACACGGGATGCATCAGGATCCATGTTGGATGCACGACTAGACTAGCCATCAAAATTGTTCCTAAATCCTGGCATTTCGCAGATGGGATTGGCCAAGAACTGCATCCTGACCACTAAATAATTTGACTGTATCAATTATGCATAAGAGAATTCAACGAAAAACACCATCTGAGAATGTCAGAGTAATGTTGACAGGATTTCTTCTAAGTGGTGCAAAAAACCATTTGAAACATATATGCTCATCAAATTGGATCATTTCCTCCAATTTTTTGGTTTCATAAAATTCAAAAAAAAACCTTTTGTTCAACCACAATTCCTTGATGTCAACCACTTCCCTTTTCTTCCCTTCATTGAAGGTGAGACTTGAGATGTTTCATGTCCTTTTCTTCGGGGAGCCAAAACCTGAACAGCTGAG